>SCLD01015749.1:0-18660 GCA_004367895.1 Oikopleura longicauda
CGAACACTTGATCAAAAGTGGCGTGACAAAAAACGCTCACATAGGCGTCATTGGTGGCTCGTTTCTTGCCGTGGAATGCGCCTCTGGTCTAGCTCAAAAACCACAATTCGATCCCGCCAGCGTGACAATGTTTTATGAGTCGGCGACGCCATTTGGGCACTTGTTTGGCGATGAAATTGGCACGTTTGTCGCCGATGAGCTTGTCAAATTGAACATTAAACTGGTACCCAATACGCGAGTGGATCCAACTGGTAAACACGAGAATATTGATCTGTTCATTAATGCAGCTGGAGCGCGACCTGACACAGACTTTTTGACAAATGCGAAATTGGTACGTCGTGATAATCAGTTTATTGTCACCAACAATCACTTTCAAACGGGTCATGATGATATATATGCCGTTGGCGACGTGTCCGTGGCAAATGGCGTTAACAATCAGCATTGGGCCTATGCTCAAGAAAGCGGTCGTTCTGCCGCGCAACATATAACGGGAAAATCAGCAGCTGGCGAAATGAATCAGGTGAGTGCGGTATAACTGCAGTGGCGATAAAAAAATCAATTTTAGACAATGGTATGGTCCGCATTTGGCGCGTCAAAACTTCATTTACGATCAGCGGGCAAGTATTTAACTGAAGATGGCATTAGCGTCAAGTACCTGACGAATGGTGCAAAGCATGTTGGCATTTACTACGATCAAGACATGATTGTCGTTGGTGCATGTACGATTGATGCCGATCCAGTTGTCGCTACGTTCACCGAGATGCCCGGCACGTTGTTGGACGACGTATTGAATAATGATGCATTTGGCATTCAAGCCGTTTTCAACTCTTCGAAATAAATATCATGCTTTTAATTTGGTCTTCTTTATTCCGAATTTCATGCGCGGATTTCATGTGCGGCTCATTCAAAGTCATAGTTCATTTGTTTCATACTTGGTTAAACTTTAGTATACTGGTAATGTTATTCGCTGTAATGTTGATATTTTCATTTATAAAATCGGCGGACAGTGTTTTCTATGAGTCGGAAAATTTTCACTTCTGACTCCCCCTGTTTAGTTTGACATAAAAAATTGATTAATATTGAACTTGAGCCACTAATATCGTCGTTAAATTCTGGGGTGACCGTTTATTGAGTGGTTCCATGCTGATTTCTAGTTAGGCGCTAGTTAAACAACTCAAAATTAGAACTATCGTGATGTTCGATAGTCCGGCGCCACGGCGGGATGCAGCTGTGGCTTATATTCTGGGCCCACCACTGGGAGGATTAGAACAGCAGAATATCCGAGACTTTTTTTCGTTACAACCGACCAGATTCTGGCGATGTATCAATTATATAGTGTCCAGATAGCGCATGTTTAGCACTCATCCATATTATTAGAACACTCGTCGAATGGTACGAGTGAATGAAAATACTCAAAAAGTCCATTTTGAAATGTGTTGAATATTTGATTCGGGCTTTAGTTATTTTTTACTAAAAGCATATTGTGTTGTTCTTCTTGTTGTTGTTCTCGCCCCTTTCTGTAAAGAACTGTTCGCGCATAAGTAATGATTTCGTATGAGATTTCCATTAGCGCTTAGTTTTTGTTTGTTCATACCATAAATCATGTTTGGGTTGGTTGTAACTTTCAAACGACAAAGTCGATATTGGTCTTGCATAGTTCGAGATAACTTCTATATTCGTCATTCTTTAGAACATCTTATCGAACTCAGTTGTCTGAGTTGCCAATCCAAGTTTTCAGTTCAGTTCAATCAGTTGTACCAATATGACTCGTCGTTGCCGTACTTTCCACCCGTTTAAACCTGAGTCAGATCATATATATGTACAACATGAACTTGGCCGTGTCGAACGATTGCATGCGAGATTAATTATGCTCAGTTCATCGTCTCACTCTCTTCCTACTCTTTCACACACTTGTACATTCACGGCACGGTCAATTTGTCGCCTGATGTGCGTCGCACATGTAATTGGACGTCTGAAGTATTTCATTCATGAAAAGCCGGGTACAGTCTCATCGCCATTCATGTTTGTTCTTACAGTTTTACAATTTCCAAACAGTGAAGGTATTTTCTGATTATTCAAATCTTTATCCAAAAAGTCCGGGTACTTCTATGACAATCAGAAATCAAACGGCAACTGATTCGGAACAAAATGAATTACGAATGTCGAAATCAAGAATGAATAAAATTATTGCTGTCAAGAACATGGTCATTTGTATCGTTAGTAGTGAGTTGACTTTGTGCATTTGAATGCGCAATATGTGGTTTTCATAATCTACTGTACATATATATATGTATGTGTGTAATACAAAAAGAGAGAACGAACGAGCAAACACATGTATGTGACAGTCGATGATGAGAGTGACAAGGGGATAGCGCCAGTGGTCCGGATAAAATCGGTAGGGGCGCTTCATCCTTCTTTCTTTTTCATCCTTCTCTCGCTCTACTCAGCTACTCTCTATTTCACTATCGCCAATTCAAGCGGACTGAGATCCGAGCGACGAAACAAACTCTCAAGATTTCGAGTCGAATTCGGGCCTCTATACCAAAGAGACGTATTGGAATTTTCACGCTTGGAAGGAACAACAAACTCCGACAGGTTCATTATATACAGGGACCAGGAGACCGGAGAGTAAAAGCAAGTGCAGCAGAACAAAAATGGAACATCGGATCATCGAGGATCCACTCAACCAAAAAGGTAAATTTACGCTTGCACCATCGCACTCTCAACCCCACACTGACAGAACAGCCCAGTCAAACCAGAGAGAGAGGTCCACACCTGAAAAATCAACAACGAAAAGTTTTTTACAGCCATTTTATTTCGTGTTGCGTCAATATGTGTACATTAATTCAATTGACTGAATTATTAACCAACACATGACAAGGGCATATAATACTCTTACTCCCCTTTTAAGCACTAAAAGTCCGAAAATGGCATAAATCGAATATTATATTTCAGATTTCTCCTTGGAGAACCCATTCCACCCAGACTTGGGCCACTCGGGCGTTAATCAACTTGGCGGTGCCTTTGTCAACGGTCGACCATTGCCCGAATCGGTAAACCGAGTTTTGAAGTTTTATTAATTTGACAATTAGTATTCAACTAATTTGAAGCAAATCGAACTTGAGTGCACAGCATGAGACCGTTTTACACCTTTTTTAAAAGTTTCAGTTACATTCAAGCTGATTAGTAAGTTTTTTTTTACAAATCGGGCAGCACCTTTTAAAAACTACTCAAAGTACCATTAAAGTAGTACCCTGTGAATTGGAGTTAATTAGAGTTAATCTGTTTTTTCAAAAACCAAATCGACAAAACAAAAAACTTGAAGCTCCACAGGGGTCTAACTTACACACCTTTCCGAGTATTTATATCAACAGGGGGCTCACTACTATACTATACTACGACGCTCTCTGCCTGTACGCTCAAATGCACACTCTCATGAAATTAACCTCTCGATTTCGTCTACGCCGTCAAAAACTCGTATTGAAAGACACGACAGAAAATTGTCGAATTAGCCCATTCCGGCGCGCGACCCTGTGATATATCACGTATTTTGCAAGTGTCAAACGGCTGCGTCAGTAAAATACTCGCCAGGTAAAACATTAAGATTTTATTTTATTATTACACAATTATGAAAAAAAGGTACTACGAGACCGGTTCAATCAAACCGCGAGCGATTGGCGGCTCGAAACCAAGAGTGGCAACGCCAGAAGTGGTGGCGAAAATTGCTGATTACAAGGAATGGCCAATTCTAATCATGTTAAAACTACAGTGAATAACAATAATCTGTTGCCTTTGTTAGTTTGATCAAAAACGGCTTTTTGATCAAGTGACGTGGTTAAAGGTCGTGATCATTTGAAAATGATTAAAATGCAAAATTGATCCGATTTTAAATGTTAGATTAGCCCTTACCGTGTAGCGCGAGTGCCCAAGCATATTCGCGTGGGAGATTCGCGACCGACTCATCCAGGACGCCGTCTGCAACTCGGAGAACATCCCCTCGGTAAGCGCGACGGCTTTACATGATAATTTGCTTATTTTTTCGAAAATATTTAAATTTTGATTAAAAACTAGGTATCATCAATAAATCGTGTCCTGCGCAACTTTCAAAACGACAAAATGAGCCACGACATGGTCAATTCTCAATTGTCAATTGGCGCGGCGGGTGCTGCTGCCGCCGCTGCTGCTGCAGCTGGCTGGAGCCCGAACCAATCGTGGAACTTGTCGAATTCGGGTTTGTCGTTTGATTTGCAATCGAGCTCGGCTGATTCGACCAAAGGTACGAGCATTACAATACTCAATTATGCACAGGGGTGCACCTTGTCTGTAGCCGCCCTAGGTGACCAGAAATGTCTTGGCCAGAAATCAAACGTTTTCATGCTAATTTCGGCTAGATGCATGCAGCGGCCTAGTATATATGCACAGAGAGTACTTGGGGTGTTTCAAGGGATAATTTTGGTGACGGATAATCAATACTGTGTTTCTTCTTTGGCGAAACATAGAAAGCGCGTGGAACACATAGGAGGCAATAGAAAACAGACTGTGTGATCAAACATAGACAATTATATGCTACTTATCGGCGGAAAACAAGTTTGACGTTAATTGCCAAACACCGTGAAATATTTGCCAAAGTTTTTTTCTTTTTTGTTCTTTGCGTAGAACCTAGTCAACGGAAATACAGACGAAGTCCCTTTGTTCAACGTCGCATCGGATTAAGGTCTCGTCGTCGGTGATTATTCCCATAACCTTTACCCAATCAATAACTGTGAGCAATTAGGTATTTTTTGCATCCATGCAGAGTTGATCGCCTAACGGACAAAAATCATTTCCTATCCTGATTCCCACGACCTTTCCTCTTTTTAAGTTGTTAGTTAGCGTTAATTGTTGTTTATCGAATCAATATATCCCTCTTCAGACACCTCGGCAAGTTCGATTAGTACCAGTGATGAAGATCGAGTCAAGGACGATCCCGATGTCCAGGTAATTCATTTAAATTGTGCTTACTAGAGTTGCCCATCAGTTTAACCATTTCAAACTGTTTGTATATTTTCTTCATGGTAAATTTGGACCTTGATAATCCTTTTTTTGCCGTCATTGGAACATCGAGTCCCATATGGACGAAAACAAAGCTAAAAACTCCAAATTAAAGGCCCGACTCCAACTGAAGCGTAAACTGCAACGCAATCGAACCTCATTTACACAGTCTCAAATCGATTCGCTTGAGTCCGAGTTCGAGCGCACCCACTACCCGGACGTGTTTGCCCGGGAGCGATTAGCAGCAAAGATTGGGCTACCCGAGGCGCGTATTCAGGTAAGTCGCCTTTTTAATTTATTCATTGGACATATTCCCTTGTATTGATTTGACTTCTTGAATTTCTGTTTTTGACGACTACTTTAAAATCAAACTTCAATTGTATTTCAAGGTATGGTTTTCAAATAGACGAGCAAAGTGGCGACGCGAGGAAAAGATGAAGAATCAGCGACAAAGTAGTGCACAGCCGCAACAACCTCAGCAACAGTACTATCATAATATCAAGAGCGAACGTGAGTGATGTTATTGTTAAATTTCTGACGAAATTCAAATATTTTCAAACTATTTGAGTTAATCAAAAAGAAGTTAGAACTAACCAACATTTCTCAGACCAATCGTCGAGCCCGGTCGCCAGTTTCGCCATGAATCAAACGGTCGCGCCAACCAGCGCCGACGTTGTCCAGAACAACTATCCAATCACATCGCACAACCAGGTTAGTCTCGAGGGAGCGTCTTTTTTTTACCCCTTTTCTCTTCATAGGCGCCGTACGACTCATATAGCTGCATGTTGAATTCGGCCTTCTCAAGCTATTCATGCGCACAGAATCAGGGTATGTAATAATCATGCTTAATAATTGATAGCACGGATATGCCACCAAAATTAGCACAACAGTCAACACACTAATCTGAGCTGACGTGATGTGTTTAGGTACGGCTGATTTTCTTTCAAATTTAATGATGCCCGTCTCGAATCCCCATGGCGACCTGTACTGGTCTGCTTATCGATAAGTCGATCCAAATGGTCAAGTCAAGTTCCACATTTTCATTTGTCTTCTTTTTGATTGCTTGAGTTCATTTTCCGTGTTGTTTATTTAAACCGTAATTACCACTACTACTATTACTACACATGATGTTCATTAGTCTAAACGCACTCTGTAAAAATAAAACAAAAATCAAAATTGGTAAAAGTTTCGATATATTGTGTGAATTCGATTATGTAAAACAGAAAACGAAACTGAGTATAGTTGGCACGTCTTAAACATAAGACACATTTCGATGTGCAATATATCTGTAATTCAAAGCTAATCTCGTTTCGTTTCAGAACCTAATCAAAGTCGCATTAATTAAAAAAGGTATGCCTTAGACGCTCGCCTGAAGCCCAGACAGAGGTGGCGAAAGGCTCAAGTTCGCAGCGGCAGTAGCAGCCAGTAGCCTTCTAGATTACTGTCTTATTGCGTAAATTGTTAGGTTCACTGCGGTCAGTTAAGATAAAGAAAAAATGTCTCTCCATGTTCCGCGAGGAATCGTAATCATTTTCTATGTTTATTGGTTTAACTGTGTTAGCTTTGCATTAGAAAGAAACAAAACTTAAAAGAGTGTTCGTGATTGCAATCAAAAAAAGAAACGTCCCGTTTCCTGCCCGAGTGGTTGATTCGACTGGCGCTGCTAATCATCGGCATTGTCCTAGTCACTGACGTTGAGGTGATCATTTAGTTCTTTGAAAGGTTTTCAATGTTCCAAAACTTTCAAAAATGAGCACCCTCATCAAAGTCATCGGCATTTGTTACACGGCAGGTCTGGCGATGCCCGTGCTGCGTTATATTCAACACATTCACGAGCAATAATAAAATTGACATAATTCGAATCAGTGCTACGACATGCTTTGAACCGTACCAAGGGGCAGAACATTGGCAAAACTGTTTGAGCGACGTCGATTTAGCGGTTTGTATGGTTGATAGTAATTCGGCAGCTCAAGTAGTAAATCGCGCGAACTCTTCATGTCCAGCGAGTCCTGATCAATTGGCACCTTTTTAGGGTTAATTTGACCACTCTTAGCAAAGGCCTCCGTTCGATTGAACAGCGAACTGCGACGCGTACTGTCAAGTGCAGCGTATTCAATATTTTTCTTCATTATTTTCTGTGTCCGTCTTTTGTGCCACCAGCCCTTTTATAAGCGGTAATTATACAGTTACAAACTGAGTCATTTGCAATGATTCATGAAAGCTTTTCTGTCAACGAGTGTGTGATGCATTGTTTCCTCTAATATGTGTCAATCACCCACAAAAGTACTATTTTTCAGTTCAGTGAGAAACCCATTTGAACTGTAAGATTGTTACCGACACCCAAATGATAAAGCCAAATAGAAAAACGACATTGATCAGCGCAATAACACATGTCTCCACCCACCACATGTATGTCGACGTCTTGTTTTTGTATCGTGGTATATGATGATATACCGTTTCTCTGGATCCGCTCCCTTCAAACAGATCACTATCCATTAAGATTTATCTCTCAAGTTATCGTTTTGACTGCTGTGTTTTTTCTGTTAATTAGATGCTAACGATACAGTTTATTCTTCCGTTGTCGACAGTACGCGTTATCTCTTCTTACTACGACTCGCACACATACACACATAGCGCCATTTTGCGAGTATGTCTGTTTGACCATTTTATTATCTCTTTACCATGATATTTACTTGTCGAAAAAGGGAGTTACTAAATGTCATATCTTCGAATGAAGATTTTAGGGAACAAGTTCAAAGTGGCCTAATCATATCATTTCTTAACCTCATGTAGAAACAAGTTTTAGATGGCATGACTGTCGCATTATTTGCCCGTAAGTTTTGACAATGAGCCACGTAACATGTTCTCGTCAATCAGCTGTTGTAATAACACAACTGGCACGGTGGAAATCAAATAGCGGACGAGGGACACTGGGCGCCCCAGCCTAGCAATAACAACCGCATTTTGCGAAGATATCCCAAAACGAATTGAAAACGCGTGTTAGAAATGGTTAGCATAAATGTTCCGGCTCAGAGACAAGAATGGGCCCAACATTAGTCCGGATGGGTCGTCATCATTATTTCGGATTTACCGTGAAAAATGTCCAATGCCCTTTTAATTTCGGAGTGCAACTCTTTAGCCTAATGCGTTTGCTATTGAACGAGAAGGTAACTGAACAGGATCAAAGCAGAAGGTTAAGCTGATTCAAGTGCAAGAAGTTTAACGTGAAAACGCGATTTGTGCATTCTTATTGCACAAGTGAAACGTCAAAACATTTCCTGACTCGTCTCTTACTTTAGAATGGGAAATCGCATAACATGCGGACTCTCTTGACTTTGGCATTCTTCGTGTTAACCAGGTTAAATTTTGACTTTGATTGAGGTCACCCCTCTAAAGGCAGATTGCGACAAATTTCTCCAGCCCCATTTCCGTCCTCATGGTCAACCACATCATTCGAAATGACGAGAACCAAAGCAAGGGCCAGGTTCAACCAAGGTTTTTCTTTGTTTCAGCATTCAGCTGCATATATGTGTGTGTGTATATGCAAAATCATGGTGGTGCACTCGAGCATCCTCCTCCTCCCAAACTGCGCGTTATGACCGATCACCGATATTGATCACACTTCATACTGACAAATACGAAAACACAAGAGAACGAAAATGAAGTTGTACTGGAATCTGTTGTTAACTGCTGAAGCGTTGCGTCGGCGCACCCCATTGGAACGTAAATTCGTCAATGCCGATCAGTGCGAAGCGAACAGACCGTTGTCAATAGAAAATGGCGGGCTCAAGTGCGATGGCAAAATTTGCGAAGTAAAGTGCGACGAGGGATTCGATCTTTATCAAGGCACGCGCAAGATCAAATGCAAGCAACACTCCAAGCCCGGCCCAGACTGGCCACTACCAATCATCGACTGGAACAAACCGCCAGCAGAGTGCAAAACATGCCGTCCAAACCCGACGGTGACCGATGGCCGATTCACGACCAAGTGCATGTTACAGAGTAAAGCGGGCCAAAAGATTCACAAGTGTATAACCACATGCAAAAATCGAAAGCCGATCAACTTTGGCAAGGCGTCTCCACGTAGACGTGTAGTTCACTTTTGTAAATGCCTCAAGAGTGACAGCATGGACAGGTGAGATAAAAAACCATGATAAACTTTTTTCAACCAATGTTCCAAATTTTTAGATGCCACTGGAAAATGGGTGCCCATTATTTGGATCGAGATGGCGATGCAAACAACTTTGACACGTGGTCATGTGGCGCAACTGGCACCACCCACGCACCGACCACAGGCAAGCCAACGACATCGGCAACCACAACCAAACGACCGACGACTACGGCGCCAACGACAACCAAAAGAACAACGACAACATCGCCACCGAACACAGAAGTGTACGTAAATTTTCATCATCTAATCCTAATTTAATCCGTTTATTAATCGACGTCTCAAATAACGCACGTAATTTCCCAAATAGAACATCGAGATTTTTTAGACAAAGCGCCAAAATTAACGTTCAAAACAATTTTAGTTTCAACATCACACCGGGACTCACGTGCCCGTCCGATTCTGTACGCGGCCTGAATCGCTTCGCCCAACTGTCCGATGCCGATCGCATTGTTGGCGGTGAGGAGGCGGTACGCAACTCGTGGCCGTGGATTGTCCGGCTCAAGATTGGCGCGTTTTTGTGCGGCGGGACCATTATCGGTAATTAGCTTTCGACAGGCGTTGCATTAATGCGTTTTTCGGCTTGACATAAAGTGAAGTAACACGCGTTAATTAGTTTCATTCATCGAAATGCATTCTAAACAATTTTGTTATTTAAAAAAAATATTCAAACTTATTCATCAAATACGACATTCAGACAATCACAAAGTCGTCACGGCCGCCCACTGCTGCCAAGGATTTACAAAGCCAAGTGCGTTTCCATTTGTGAAGGCAATTTTGGGCGATCATGTTGTCAGCGAGGAAGATTTTGGCGAAGGCACGTGGATTATCATTCAGTCAATTTTATTGGAATATTTTTTTCAAGTTTCGTTTTTCATCAAACGTAATTATTTTCCGAAAATCCATTAAAAAGCAACTCACATCGCGACCAAAGTCAAGCAGCATCCGGATTACAACCAGAAAACGCTCGAAAATGATATTTGCGTTATCACATTTAACGATTTAGATCTCAGGCATCGTGTTAGACTTGAACTTAATTTAATGTCTTACACATACGGTCTATAAACGGTGTCTCTCAGACTGATTCATCGTTTGATCATCAGCCACCGTCGTGTAGACGGGCGTCACGTGAAAATGCAGCTTGTATTGAACCGCAAAGTTTTAGGAACTTTGATCGGTTTACCATGGCGCTCAATATGTTCTTATTCCTTATAAAAATGAGAAAGTTGTGAGAAAGTCTGACTTTGTGAGACCTCACGGGGTTACGTTTCAGACTTTTGGTGGTCTGGGCTTTAGGGTTCTTTTTAGGAGCACATTCCAATTTGACTGAGTTTTAACACGCACAAAGTAACAATGAAAAGGCGGAGCCTGTTTGCTTGCCACCACCAGGCGATCATCCCGCTAATGAAACCATGTGCTGGACGGCAGGCTGGGGCAAAATGAAGAATGGCAAATTGGCGAAGGAGCTCCAAGAGGTCGACGTCGGCATCATTGATGACGCGACGTGTTTGACAACGGACAACAAGCATGATTTAAAAACCGACAGCATGTTTTGCGCTGGCTACTTGGAGGGTGGCAAAGACGCTTGCCAGGTAGATTTTTTTCAAGTCTATAATTTTATTTACACAATGTTTTAAAGGGCGATTCTGGCGGGCCGCTCATCTGCGATGTTGATGGCAAGCCTGTTTTGTATGGTGTCACCAGCTGGGGATTCGGCTGCGCCAAAAAGAACAGCCCCGGTGTATGGGCAAAAGTAACAGAATATGTGGACTGGATCGACTCCGTATCCGTGCCATAATTAATGGTACTACCGAACGAATAAATACTACTGTACATAACGTTCTGAGATCCATCTAAAAATGAAAAGTTCAACATTTTGTACGATCGAAATAAATTTTGTAACTTACTGATATAAAACCAAATTGTTAAACAAAACCAGTGCCAGGGCAACGTAGCTAAACGAAGGCGCCGTCATCACCGTTGCTTTCAATATATTTCCAAAGACAAACACTGACAAGCTTTGACTCAGTACCTCAGCCGAGGCTAACAGTGAGAACATGCGACCCTGTTCATGTGGATCAACTAGACTTGAAGCAGAACTTTTGATGTAGATGATGCCAAATGCGCCGGGTCCCATCAACACGTTGCTCATCCATATCATTATTTCCGCATTTTCAACGTACCATGTGGCGAACATCATAAGACAGCAAATGACGAATAGCGCGCCGCCAGCAATGGCCAGTGTTTTCTCCCTCACAATTCCACGTTTGCTCAGTGTTGTATAGACGAACATGGTCGCTATTCCCTGACACGACTGGCGAATTTCGTAAATTGAATTTGTTTCATAAGATAAACTTACATAACGTGTTGCCAATAGAAAGCCATAGTCTTCTTTCGAATAGGCAAACTTGGGCAAGGTCAAATAATCGTACAACGTGCCCATGTCGCCCGTAAACGTCATGCGCGCAATGAAATCGGCGCAAAGCGTCAAAATGATGAAACGTCGTTCCGGCCGCGCCTTCGTCACTGTGGCTATGCATTGACGTGCCATGCGACCCGTTGCTGACAGTAAACTCTCAGTCTGTTCAGTGGCACGCGGCATGTAAGAGAGACCGTACTCTTTGCGTAAGTAAGTCATGATGTAGATGATGATGACGATGTGACAGACGACGTAGATATAACTTTTCTGGGTCAGAACACGTTCTATCAATGTTGCAAAAATGTGTCGAAGTAAAATATTTGTAAACCTTGACAAAACAAAAGATTCAATCAATCAAATCCCCACCCCATTCGGCAGTAAACCAAATGTCTTCGATATCCAGCCCTGGGTTAAACTGCCCACCGGTGCGCCCTGTGGTCTAGGTGATGGTGTACTTGGCAAGAAAATGAACGTTTCGTTTCATCGCATCACCCGTACCAAAATGCCAAATGCTTGGAAGATGGCGATCCGGTAGCCGCGTTCTTCGTTATTCGTAATGTCTTTAGAGGCGGGGCAATGGAACTAAGCTGAAGAGAAAATCAGGCCACCATAGCTCGACTATGACGGATTACGACGTTTTTCGTTGGGTTTTGTGGCCGCAAAGAGTGTTAGTTAAGATTGACTGGACCTGTTGAACTTTGATTTGGTCAAAAGTTGCCTGTAGAGACTTGTTAATGTAAATTGATGTTCTAATGTATCCGTGGTTCGCGGCAGTGCCACAGTAACACGAACATGGACACGGGTTCATTTCAAGGTCATTAAGCAAATGATAACATCGCAGCATATGTTAGCTAATTTTCTAGCGTTAGGGGGACCCGGAACAGGTCTCGTAGGACAATTAACAAAATGATTTATTAGTTTTACATGGGACTGGGGCTTCAACGTAAGCCATGCACGTTCAGGTCTTATGACAGTCTATCATAAACAACAGAACCGACGCCTGGGAACCGCGGGGCGCAAGCTGTGAGTATTGATTTTCACGCTGATTTCATACACTTCCGTATTTCAGTATAACTTACGTTATATAAGCGATGATTAAGGTGAACGGCATCAATATTTATGAAAGTCTTTAATTGAATTTTAAAAGCTAAACCCGATTTCAACTAAACGAAAGAGTTCACAAGTGACATGCAACCTGTCATATCGGCGATTTCCAATGGACAATATAACCGGGTAAGTCGCTTTAGCAAGCAAATAAACTTTGTCACTCGCTGATGACATAAAGTTCAACGTAAACCAGATCAATATAGAAATCGGCGTTCACCTTAACACAAACTTCTACAGCAATCAAAATTACATTATGACCAAACCACACGCCGAATCGTCAACCTCTTGATCTCTTTCTCGATCTGGGTCGATGTTTTGACTCAAAATCAAATTATGTTCCATGCCCGCTAACATTGATAGGCATGCCATCACACAGGCGACTTCGGCACCGCACAAGGAAATTGCTGTCCTGGTTTCAAAAAAGGTAAAATTTCAAAGCAAAAAAGAACGACTCACCCACCGGCCACGAAAATGAGCCAATTCAACGAGGGATTGTAAATCATGATCAATACGCCAATCGCGTTCACTAGATTGCCTATTGAGGGAAAAAGCATCGGGAAGAAACGCGTGTGTCGATCCGCCCAGGCGCCCAGGAACATGCCCACTTAAACACAGAACTTGAAGTCGAACTTTGTTACGTCAACGTCTTCCGGGTTTAGCTTTTGTCCGGCGTAATTACGTTTACGTTACCACCCAAACAGACAAGTATAGGTTCGGTGATCGACAGTGACCAGTTTAGATCGGTGTTTTAGAAAGATCTTTCTTGCGTTGATTTCAATGAAAAAGTAGCTCGAGTTCAATGAGAAGGTTCTCACCTGGTATGGCAATAATCGAAAGTAGCGATAGAATGCTAAAGTGGTAGACTGATGGTACAGTGTGTATCCACGTTGGTTGAACTTGCGCTCAAGTAGAGCCTCATCGGTAAATGTCCGTGTGGATTGACACTCGTCGATTGTCCCGCCGCCCGTTGAAATGCACGCATTAATGGCGAGCACTTCCTGGACGGTGGCGATCATAAGCTGTTTGGTTGGGTTTTATTTTTTTTAATTCCCTAAATGAGTTTTTAAAATTTTATAAAACAAACTGAAACCGTGGCATGTTCGAAAACAGAAATATGAACAAAACCGGCTCCACACTAATCTGTATTAGCGTGTATTTTAAATCAAATCTCCCCGGGGACATGACAGAACATGGAATAGTTAAGTTTTAATATGACAAACTAGCACCATGCAAAAACACGAATCCTTAAACGGGAGCAGCTGTCGGAAGCAAGCCATATCTCGCTTATTTTCTCTATATATTTTTTATTTACAAAAAACGTAAAAGAAGAGGTAGGCAGGGAGTGCGACAGCAAGGTGTGAATATACGAATCAAACATAAATACAGTTATCATGAGTAGTTGGCAGCTTCATTCATAAATTGGAAAGACGGGATATTGATACTGGAGTGAATCAATTGGCTCACTGGGTGGCTCGTAGTACTCGGTTGACGCCGGCTGCTGATGATGGTGGTTGTGCGTCTCATATACAAAGACCTCGGCGGGATCGTACATGATGGGTTGAATGGGCAATTGATAGAAGTCTGTCTGGAGTTGATAGTTTGGCTGATCGTTGCTGCCACTTGAAAACGAAGAATTCGTCGAGGTCGAGCCGGAGGAGGGTGACTCTGTGTAGATCAAATTTAGATCGACTTGTGGCGGCGGGGGCGGTGAAGGAGAAGCATCAATCATTTGTCTTTTTCGCTCTGGTTGCTTTTGTTGTTGTTGATGATGATGCTGTTGCTGTTCAAAATGGGCAACCGCCTCAAGTGTACGCTTGCGAGTGTTTGACTGGCGCTCTCGGAATCCTTTGGCAAACGGATTGTGCGCAATTTTCAATTTGGTCACTTGACTATTTTGATAGGCGGTGACGGCAATGAACTGGGTGCTGGGGAAGACGTATGATGCGTATGAGGGTGCATAATTGATCTTGTCCAAATCCTCGCACTTGACAATCAAAATACGTGGCTGGTACTTGTGCATTGAGTTGAGAACGATCATATTGGGATCATTCACCAAGTTGTTGGTGAGTTTAGCGGTACGAAAGCTGATCTGAATTTAAATGTCAATAATCTGTCTGTTGATCGAAATAACCAACCTGGTTAGATGTCCAATGTGCACCTGTATTCGGCGAATCGGGATGGATAAAAAACCGTCGATGATGTTGTGGTTCGGCCCGTCCGCCAACTTTCCACTCACCGTCGGTGAACTTGTATCGCTTTGTGTCAACGGGCGCAATGTCAAGTACCAAACAGTACTTTTCGGCCGGACGTAATCCAGCAGCTGAAATGCGGAGACCGGGAAACATGCGACGGCCCATTTTGGTGATGATCATTTCGGTGCCGGCGGCGGAAAATGAACGCCACAAGTCGTCGTCTTCAAGCGTTATTTGCATCTGGGAATTTGGTCCTTGGTCAACAGCATCGCCGAAAATACCAGCTGGTGGTGCCGTCTGGCAGCGTTGATAGTAATGGTAGTTCTCTGGTGTGAATTGGGGATAATTAACTTGGTACATGTTGTTTATTCGTATTTGTTTCCGTAAACAAAAAACACAAACTTGACTTATATATAAAGTCGTGAAGTCGCTAGCGCCACCCACCACAGCTGATCGTAATACTCTGATTAGTTAGATGTGTACGGATCAAACAAAACATGCCAAATGACGCCAAAAACTAGGCGGTACACTACAAACGGTGGATGACATAAAGGAAATTGTCACAAGATTGCAATCCGGGCCAGGTTCATTTTAGAAAAATTTAGAGACATTTTAGATTTTTATTAGTGCCTCCAATAAACGCCAAACTAGTACGGTCAAGTCCTGAACAGAATAGGTACAGCATGTTTCGTGCTTGTTTCCACTAAAAAAACTTCCTCTTCTCCCCGAGCTTAGTTACTGTTCTTTGTCCGCTTTTCGCGTGTGTTCCACTGTCAACTAGTGAAATATTAATGAAACATTTTTGGATTGATGAAAAGTTGTCGTAGCTTCTAACTATGAGACCTCTATTAAAAACGTCTGGAAATGGCCGTCTGTTCATGTCAAGTTGTCACCTCGCTTGAACCAAATTAAACTTTGGCAACAACATCAAGTTAAAATGTATATAATTATGTGTAGTTGATTAACGGCGTTCTTGCAGACCATTAAAGGTCTGATGCACTGTTTATAATTAACCATGATCGTAATTCACTCTGAAGTGACTGCCTGTAGCAGCTCAGCAGCGAAACAGGGGAACAAAAAGATGGAGGGGACAGATCGGACAAGATGATGACGAAAACACGCCACTCAAGAGCTGGTCAAAATGAATAATAAAAGAATAAGAAGGCGTCGCACGAGCCCTGGGGTTTTCTCTCTCTCGCGCTCATCAGGAGACACTACTCACCCCCACTGTAGGCACTGCAGTCTCGACATCTGCACATCACTGCCAGTCGAGTGTGAAAAAATGCGGGACATTACATGTGATTGAGACAACTTTAGAGAGATAAAGAGATAAAAAAGGACTGAAAATGCATCATCTACTCGCCCAGCAGTTCAAAGGGCGACAACAGGTACAATCAATCCACCCGACGTATTCGCTAGCTAATACTCATCAATAGGGGGGTGCATGCAAAAACTACTCAAAATCGAAACGCTACAAATTCAGCCAGTCTGATTTTGACGGCAGGGGAACGGTTCGTTTCAAATATACCACCACCATCTAATATCATTGGTTTTTAAAAATGCTTCGAAAATGTTAATCATTACTATATTTTTTCAAATATATGTTTTCCAAATGAAACGGTAAACGTTAGTAAAACAAAGTAGAAAAAGTAAAGTTGACAAAATGAACACGATAATAGAGCATTTATGGCCGCTCGCAATCATATGCAATGGGCGGGGATTATCTCTTGGATCCGTTCTTGAGGCCGCCGATTTGCTTCTTGCTGATGACGTCGCTCCTTTTCTCACTGGGCGTGCTATCAACACAATTTGTCATTTTCAAGGTCAGTTTCAATTGGGACGCGTGTCTCTGCTCAATAATGCAGTTCAAGCTGACCAAGTTTAGGCGCCAACCCAAATAGTTTGGCGCATAATAAAACCATGCGTTTAGGCTTACAACTCGTTTACATTAATAATTGTCGCCATTGCCGGCATAATCTTCCCCTTTGGCTTTGTATGGCTATGGTGGAGCAACAGTGAGCGTAAACGGCTTGAAGGAATAGATTCCGAAACGCACATTTGACCACTGAACACTTAAATCAAAACTGCGGAATCAAGTAATGCGACGGAAAAACGCGCAAATTGTCATTTCACGGAATCGAGGTAAACACATTTTATTCGCACCAAAACTTCAACCCCCTTCCAATCAGTGCGTATCACCGAGCTCACCGACAACCAGAAGGATAAATTAGCGCGACAGGCAAACGTAGTCTTTGCGAATTACTTCGAGCGATATCATCATCGTGATGATGCCGATGGCGTTATCGACAATGTTTAACCACTTCTCAATTTGTTTGCTGAAACAGTTCAAATTAGCCGTACACATTCCATACACACTCATTTTATTGAAATTAAATTGTACAGCAATGAATAAATAAAGGGAACAACACGACTACTCTTAATCGCGCCACTAAAAGTACATACTTGAAAAGTGGAGACAATAACTCGCGTAAAGTGTGTAAAAAGTCGTTTATTTTTCTGTACAAAATGTCTGATATCAAAGCTTGATGAAGTTTTCCTCCCAAATGACGACCGAAGAGCTCGACCCCGATGGTCGAAACTCGCGATTCCTTAAAATCGGCGTTTCCGTCGTCGTCTTCAAACGCCTCACCGAGAATGATCTAAAGAAGGTGCGCGGCTTCTTTCTCTGTAGTGAGAGTCTTCTTAGACACTTGCGAATTGACGAGCCAATGGGTGAAGTGGGCGTCGGCTGAGCTGAAGTCTCATCGTTGACTTGTAGCCGATGCAGGTCGCATAGTGAACGTGTTTTCGACAGTCGCTTTTTGATGAATGATTTTCCACGATTGAAATTTCCCATTTTGTGTGTGCTTCAGTGTTTGCTGATTTGAATGCTCTGATTTCGACTTCCTTGCTTATATACAAATGCAGCAAGTGGCGCTCACGAGCCTGATTAGGTCATTATATCGTTGATGATCGACACCGGTTAGGCCGATCACCGGAACCAATTACTTAACATTGCGACGCAATCATGCATGATTGGCATAAGGTGCAACTATTGGCCTCGCACCACCACATTTGACCACCTAACATACACTTGCTGTGCGTCCATGCGTACCGAAGTTATTTCACTTCGCAAAGTCCGAGAATCACACATACACTCGACATTACATCCCGTGGGGTCTGACATAGGGGCAAGCGAGAGCTAAGAGAGATTGAAAAGGAAAGAAGGAGAGCTCATCTACTTCAAACATACTAAAAAACATATCCATCCATTTTCGTCGTCGTAGTCCATCTCTCGACTCAATCAAACACACATAAGAGCACCTGAGAGAAAAGAAAGAAAGCGCGAAAAAAGAATACATGAATTAGAGAAATGAACATTTCACTTTTGATCGTGGTGGGATTGGCTCGTGGAGATTATGTGCAAACGGCGAATGAACTGTCGTACTATGATGTCGATTATGATGGATTTAATGCAATGCCCGAATCAAAGCTTATTTGCTCAAAGGTACGCCGTAATAGGTTCCGCGCAAATACGGATGTTTGACATTATTATAATCTTATTTAGCGACCCGTTGACCTTGCCTTTCTAATCGATGGGTCAGGTTCAATGAGAAATGAGGACTTTGAAACGCTAAAGTCGTTTGTGATCAAGCTTGTAGGAAAGACCACCGGTGCCAAAAATGATATCAAACGACGGTTTCTGCCTTTAATCTCAATCGTGACCATATGGCCGCGATAAT
>SCLD01015859.1:0-18648 GCA_004367895.1 Oikopleura longicauda
AACAAATTATACTTCAAATAAATAAAGCTCTAGACAACTTGAAGAACTTAAAATATTTGTTTCATTCTGGATCAATGTATCTTTTATGAGAAACCAGAAAATACAAATTTAATTTTTCTTAGTTTTCACTAATAAATGAAATTACTGTTATATACTGTTTCTCCTATCATAGTTAAACAGCTGATAGGGTCCACATCAGCTGTTTTTCACATTTCTGAAAAATTGGTCCGTAAAGTTAACCATTTTTTCAAAATTTTCCAACCATTTCACCTCTCAAGGTGCCTGGTTGACCTTCACCTGGCAACAAAATCGCCCATAGGTGCACCCTATCCAACAAAATAAGGTGTAAAGGAGTCTGTTTATACATCGCTAACGATTCTAGAATGGCTTTGTTAGTTTGAGTGCGGCCCTCGCACGAAAATGAAAACGCTGACCGGTTTATCCTACCCGGTCACGAGTCCTGATCCAAGGCCAAAACCACGATCAGCAGGTGGAAATTACTCTGAAAAATAGAAGTATCCCTATTTAGTTCAGAAAAATTTATCTAAAACATTGTTTAGGTGGATCCACCTACAAAAGAAACCGATTCCAAACAAATTTGGGGGTTTTAGTCAAAATCGGCGAAAATTCAGTCACGTGACCAGATTGAAAACTTTCTAGAACATGTCAAAAAATCGGAAAAAGATTTTTTCATGATTATTTTAGTTTGATTTTTTCGAATCACGAGGTAAGTCGATTACACAAAAGTCAGACATTCAAAGATTTTCTGAACTTTTCGAAGCTGATTTATAAATGAGGAACCACCTCAATATAGATCACTTTAGTTTTATACTAAACCAAGAGACCGGAATCGATAATTATGGATTTTTTAGTCGAACTGGACGACATGGCGCCCACCAAACAATCACATATGAGAGAGGCTGCGGAAAAGAACGTACTAGCCTATATCACGGCCCTTACGTACGAACAAAATCCGCGCCAGTGGATCCTCGAACGGGGATTAACTTTCTCTCCGTTGGTTCCGGAGACCTTTGATCCGGCTGATCCAGCCGCCAATACTAGATGCCTAGTAGTTGACTTCGACAACAAGGATGCCTCCCCGTTGAACGCCAACTTTCTAGCGCAATCATCAGGTATGAACAGTTTCTTTTGACAGTTTGATCAAACTGAATAACATAATTGACGTAAAAGAGACGAAATTATTCAAAAATCCGTTTCAGATGCCGAATATCAGGCCGTTTTCAGCCTTATACATGACTTTACAAAAATGATTGTAGCAAAGGTATCATTCAAGTTTGGAATCAAGCCAAATGCCCCTGAAATCATGAAGGCGGTTCTGGCAGCTCGAGAAGCCACCATTCCAGAAATGGCTAAGGAACTTGCATATGTGCCTAAGCTAATGCAAGGAACCACTCCAAACGATACTTTGAATACAATTGTTTTTGTAATCAAAGACAATAGAAAGTCTCAAGGACGTCGGACTCTGGACACGTCAAAAAGAATTTTCTGGTCGATCGACCATCAAACAGACGAGGAAATCATCGAATTGGCGTATCCTGCGATACGAAAAGCTAAAGCCTCTCTAAACTCTGTAGAAGTGCGAAATACATTCCTACAAGATTATAAGAGAGCCAAGCTTCAAATCATTGCTGATTGTCCGGAGTTAAAGGAGTATAAGATCATCTCCCAAGATCAAATGCCGACCAACAATATGTCATTGGCAGCCTGGTTGATTCGTAATCAAACCAAAGCAATGTCCACGGAAGAAATGGTCTTCATGGACTTTAGAGCGCCGATAGAAATTGAGGCACTTCTCGTGCCGCAAAAGATAATGTAAGCTTACATAACTTATACAGTTTCAGAGGAATCCTCTGCCAAAATTATTAACACTTTATTCAGGAAACCTTCTGAAGAAGTTTCTATTTGGGTCAGTGGAATCGAAGTTAAAGTTCAAGTTCACACTGCATCACCCACAGCAGCTATCACCGAAAATCGCTTCGGAGCACCCTTATCTCACGCACACGACTTTATTACGGCGTTCAAAAATCAACGTGTAAAAGGGTACAAAGTCTGTCACAAGTACCCCATGACAGGAAGATCGTCATCGGTACATGCTGAGTCATTTCTATGGGGTGTACTCAACGCTAAGGCAAGTTATTCACATAGCAATATCTTTTTTCCTCTTCATTTTATTTACGGTCCCGTAAAACAATGTGCCTATTGATTTAATTTTCTGGTTCCTATTCAAGACGACTCGTCTTAAAAAAGTAATCATTGTTTTCCTACAGTTATTAAATCACACCTAGTAACTAAAAAAGGAAAAAAGCAATAATCACTATAGTATCAAAAGGGAAAAAGTGACTAATTAACTCAAAAATAAACTCGCTTCTTAGGAACTGAAGAAACAAGGCCACAAATTGGCCAATTTTCGACCTGGATCAGAACACTGGACTGGATTCGCCAAATCTGTAATCAAACACAGGGTATTTGAAGAATTTATCCAGCTTGGAGCCCAACAGGCCCTCCTACAGTTCGCGAATTTTCTACCAATCATGATAGTTGATGACTCCACGCAGTCAGCAAAAGAAAATGCAGTTTTCAAACTCATCTATATGAACATGATCAGAATGGTATTCGCCCAGATGATCCAAAGTACAGATAAACCAATCCTGTCCCTCGATTTCTTCAACAAAATGGCCAGAATCGATTCGGACGAGGATATGGATGCATTTGTTAAAAATGAGTTTGTTCCGATTGTACAATCGCCAAAGTTTCTAGGGGTAAACATGCCAAAATTCAACGCATCTTATGATGCAATCACTGGATTAATGAAATTTCTCTTTACCAAGGTAAGAAATGTCATAACAAAAGTACATAAAGTATCTAATGCTTTAAAATTTAGAACCCGTCTCAAGCCAAAGCGTTGAAAGAGATGGAAGGAGTGTTCTTTGCTACAATGGGAAACCAAAAAGTATCAGAAGGAGCACATAGACTGATTCTATCAGTATTGCTAGCGGTCACTACGCTACCAAAGACGGCCGTTTCGACTTTTCCAATTTTAGCTGCGTTGGGACATGTAACTGACCAGTTACAAATTATATGTGGATGGGATGCATCACTCATGCAGAAAATCAAGGACACTTATCATGTCAAAAACAAGAAAGTCCACGATCCAGGTCTGTTCCAAGTATTTTTCAATACTCTCGACACACATGGAACACCTGGAACACCAACCACACCCACACCAACCATGGGACGGTATTACAAAATCATGTTTACTGAGATGGCTCAGGCAAAACTGGACCCGATTTTCTGGAGAAATAATACCTCCAAAACAGAAATTGACTTGGCTCGCAAGTTATTCAACAAGCCAGACTCGGATGTGGCAGTCATAACCTGTGAAATTCTGGACCTAGCAACATCAGAATTAGCGCTTGCAGCTCATTCAAGCTTCAATGTAGATGCTATGTCAGAACCAGGGTCACACTTCTCAGGATTAGACGCGCTTCGGGACCTAGAACCTCTTCTAAACCAATCAGAAAGCATAAATGAAGCTTATCTTGATGCTTCGTATAACGAAGGAACTCAACAATGGTCTAATCATGACTTGGATTTCTTCAAGCCAACAGAACAGTCACCTTTGTTTCGTTTAGATGGCGAATGCTGTTTATACTTCGATTATGAAGAAAATTCCTTTTGCCATAATCCTGCTGTGAACAACACCGCCAGATGTATCAAACATCAAGATACAGCCAATTCCAAATTTATGAAAATTTTGGCAAAAATGAACAACAAAGAAGACTTACCAGGCTTTTCCTTGTGTAGTGCAGCTTTTCGGTTATTTAACGAACCTCAAATCACAAGCAATTTCGCCGAATATGCCCCGTGTTTAGAAGGATCGTTACCAGCCTTCAAACATAGCGCAAATAATTTGAAGAAACTTCTTGTTGCAGGATATTCATCCTTCAAAGCAGGCTACCTAACAAAATCGACGATTCCTTTTAATGATAAATATTTTCGGGAACAATTCCTAGATGCACCAGATATCACCACCAAAACCTGGATGCATGCATACTTATCATTAAGAGTAAGTTATTACAAAATGATAATTTTTAATAACCACCTGTCTCGAAATATAAAAATTTTTTAAAGTGGGATCCCACTTCCAATGATATAAAAACATTTTTTGAAATCAGAACCTAAAACGTATTTTTTAGGAAACCCTCAAATCTCGAGCATGTGACGTCTATAACGACTGGGAGGTGCATTGGACCGAATTACTGGTGGATGTAGGCGCATATCAATATCTGATGGATCCCATCAAAACAATTGATGCCTCGGAAGGCCTTAGTAAATATCGACTGAAACCAGCTCAACTGGCAGCTGATATTATTAATATGGCTGACCGGGATACACCAATTTCGCCAGCATTATGCATGATGCCACTAGATGGCACCAACACCCCCTCCAAACAAGGTTCAGACGAGCATTCCGTCTTCAAATTGTCAGATAAAGCGCTGGAAGACCTCAAAAACAACTTTCCAGCGAAAAATTCACGTGATCATAGAAGTCTTTTATTCAACCTTCAATCACCGAGAGTCCAACCAACTCTAGGTGAATTTCATGATCAGAAACCACCCATGTTTCTCGATTATGATCCGAATGTAAAAAATGATTTCAAGGGAATTCTATACATTGCGGTCACTCATACAGACACGCCACAAGATCTACGACACGCCAACGCTAGACACACTGGCTATGATTCACGTCACGAGATCTCATGGCAATATGAACATGGAACTGCACGGTTCGAAATTATGAAGATGGTCAAACTAGGTGTGGCAGCGGCATCAGTTCGAAAAATGGATGATTTCAAAGTGACGGACGACAACGGCGAAATCATCACACAGGAATATCTTCAAACCCAGTTGGACTTCCTTAATGGAAAGAAATCTTTTGATGGCATTTCCGCCAGAAATACAGCTCGTTACATTGTTAAACGACAACGAGAAATCACCACGAGCACTAACGGAGCCACAGATTTAGACGCGAAAAGGCGAAGGGATAAATCGATCGCTTTAGGTGCTTTCAACAAAACGCTCATGTTGCAAATTCAGTTGGCCAACCGAATGCAACAAGGGCGAATTGCTTTGGTCTTCATTAATTTTGGTACTGGAGGAGTTAGTAGTTTACTACGAAGAGAAGCAGCTCTCTTCAACCAGATCCCCAAAAGTTTATTTGAACCCCAAATTCAATTTTTCAATCCGGTTCAAAATCATTTCGATCTGGTCAACCAAGCAGCGCAAGGAAAGACCAGATATTTAGATTTCTTGCACGAGGATTCCTCGTTAAATTTCCTGACCTTCAAGCCCAGAAATGGTAAAGAAGTAGTAAAACGTCCATCAGATCATCATCGAAAATGGCCAAAATCGGAAGATTATTCTCGAGATGCTCTGGAACGTTATCGATGCTACTCCGAATCGGTTGATCTCAATTCAAACCTTGCTGACCTTATAGTCATCAAAAATGATGTGAATATCCCAGTAATGGACTATTTAGTCACAATGCAGGGGTCAGCACTGATGACGTCACACCTCAATCACGTGGCTTCAGTTCTACCCCACTGGTTCAAACGTGAAACATTTGACAAAGTAAGCCTTATTAAAAAACTCACTTGAATACCGTACGGTATAAAAAAGAATAAAACATTAAATGATTATTTAAGTTCGGAAATGTTCGAAGATATGCAGATGTGCGTGGAGATCAAATGAATATTGTCGAAGGTGCCCCCAAAATGTGCAGCCTGAATCAGGCTAAATTAGGTGCGTCATTTCGAAACACCACCAAAATGGACGTGGTTCGAATCATCAACGACATTGAAGTTGATGATACATCCAAAAAGCCATTTAAAGAAATGAGGTACCCAGTCGATGATGGCCAGATTCAACAGAAGCTACTGGCTCAACGGACGTGTTGGTTTATTTCAAAACTTGGAACTGATAAACCCACAGCCACCGAATGGACTGAAACAGAATTCACAGCCTTTTTCAGTACACAAGGAGATATGGTCAATAATGAGGATCCAGGTGATATTTTGGGAAAGCTGTCACAGCTTGAAACAGATTTTACTGATAAAGATAAGCGAGACATCCTCGCGGAAACGAAAAGATTCTTCATTATGGCCCAGAAAGAACTAATAATGATTACGCCGATGAAAACGTATCCAAAACAACGTTATCATTTCGGTATGAATATCAAAGTCCTTAATGGTGCCGACTGGCCTGAAGCTGTCAGCTACTGGACAGCAAATGCGGAGAGTCTTACCAACATCTTAACTCAATGCAACTTGCCAGGCCATTATTCGCTAGAAGAAGAACAGCGTATTACTCTGACCGAACAGTCATACACAATGGTGGCCTCCAAATTTGGTTCTACAGTCCAGAAGGCTAGGAATGATCATTTTCTAGGATTTACTGATTACCTGCATCAGAAAATGGATAGCGTTGAAGGTCAAACTCGACCTGAAAAGAAGAATTTCCGGAAACAAACTCACAGAGGAGCTTCACCAACGATTTCTGAAGTAAGTGACATTTCAGAAGGATCAACAGCTGTAGAAGTCTTATCCACAGACAATGAGACCTATATCGGATCTCAGTACAACCAACCAAGGTTGTCACTAGATCCGAAAGATGCTCTACCACCCCCTTCAACAGTTTCGTCGTATTCACGACTCAACAGATTAGATAGAGGACGATCCAAGATATCGAAAGATCCATATCAAAGATCGGACTTATCAACATATGTACCAAATTCAGGACTTGCTCGTCTGGTGGATCCACCAACAAAAGCTGCTATTTTCGATCTTAGACCGAAACGAGCGTACAGAGGTCGGGCTTTCGTGGGATTTGGAAATTTAGTACCATGTTTACACGGTACAACAATATTTCCACTCCCACCGAAAGAAGAAAAGATGTACTTTAATGTTGCCACTGATGGTAATCTTGATCACTTCGATGGCGAAGCAAACATTGCCTTCATGGACGACATTAAATTGTACATGAACAAAGTGATGGCCTCAATGCAGCCAGAAAATCAATCTGAAGATACTT
This sequence comes from Oikopleura longicauda, assembly GCA_004367895.1. Taxonomy (NCBI): domain Eukaryota; kingdom Metazoa; phylum Chordata; class Appendicularia; order Copelata; family Oikopleuridae; genus Oikopleura; species Oikopleura longicauda. Next base: position 7,110 of record SCLD01015859.1, read on the forward strand.
TTCTTTTCAGATGCGGGAACTCCGCATTCAACCAACAATGGAAAATCAAATTCCCGTTTTCCACTCACCGATTGAATGAATACAACGCCAGTCATGTCGAAGCCCCAGAAGTGGAACAGAAAGCCTCAAGTTTCACTGCAACACTTCACGAGACTCCTACCATAGCCAAGATACCACCAATGGCACTCATGTCTGGTGTGAGTCAAAATCGTGGAGGTATCAAAACCGACACGGTTGAAATGGTTAACATGGCCGATCTTGAGCTCCGTATGGCGCGAACATCCCTTCAAAATATTTTTGATAGCGTCGAAAGACCGGACGCACAATCTGACTTCCAACTCAGATTTCAAAAATATCGAAACAAGGTGGCACACTTTGTTAAAGCTGGGGAAAAGTGGACCAAGCCACCGCGTTTCATTGAAAAAGTTCGAGAACTCAAAAAACTGGACAGTTACAACAATTTTGAAGCCTGGATTCTGGCTGAAAAAGATTCATTAAATGCCCTTAATATGCTGCACGAAATGTGGTTAACAACCGGACTAGCAAACCGGCTGATAAACAAAACCCAAGCCATCAGAATTGGTCATTGGATATCGATATTTTTTCAATATACAAATTTTAAAAATAATCGACCGTTGGTAAGTATTCAAAAATGACAATATCTTAATATAAATATTATCATAAAACTTGAGCCTTGTTAAAAATCATTTTCAGATCGAGACGATGCTGAGAAAAGCTGGAATGGAAGAAGCAGATATCCGCTATCACGCCAATTCCCAGATCACCGACTGGCCATCGTTGCTTGCAGCATTATGCATCCTTTCCAACGAAGACATCAATGTTCGCAGCACTATCGAAATTCACAATGTGAATAATCAATAGATTCCCCCATTTCAATTTCTATCATGTTTCAGACTTTCACAGTCTTCAAGCTCATCATTCTTTTCTGACTAATCAGTCATCAATAACAAATGCAATATATTCAACAAATAATCGGGTTCTGGTTTTTTCGTAAAGCCACCCGAATATTACTTCTTATTATATTAGCTAATCATAATTGTCACCACTACTGTGTAATTCAAAATAAAACTAAAAAATTATTTTCCAACAATCGTGTGTTTAGCTAATGGCAAATGTTAGTAGCAAACTTAAAAGTGGGCAAAAGTGTTGTTTTCGACCGGATCGGTCGTCAAAGTGAAATCATGGAATAAATTAAGAGGTCATCGAGTTGTTACATAATAGGGCAAATTTAGTGGCAGACAGACAAAATTTCAAAATTTTTTTTCGGCCCATTGAAAATAGACTGACCATTTTCGAGACGTCTGCCTCCTGGCGGATGGACAAATTCGGACCCAAATAATTTTTTCCACCAATCACAAATCAGAATTCGTAGCTAGTAATGGCTAGAACCGAGCACGTGAGTAGAACACGCAATGAGCAAGCTAGTCCCACTTCCAAATTTTTATAAAATATTGGAAAACTCGAAGAAGAATATGGGTAAAGAGAAAACTAAACGAAAAACGGACAGAGAAATTTTGCCGGTGGAACCACCGAAACCAACATTACTGGAACCGACCAAGACTCGCACGTTTGCTTCAGTAACAAAACTCGGTAACACGTTTACGGAAAAGGTCAAGGAAGAGCAAGACGAAGTTGAAAAATTAAACATTTTGAAAACGGGAATTGCGGAATGCGTCAAGCAATTTATATCCATCGCTTTCGAAAAAGCGGATATAAATGACTTGATCAGCAACAACCCTGATTTCCAACACTTGCAATTCTTTGACCCAACCGCAATCTTTACCGCAGATTTGGACACCCTGCAAGCAACAAAAGTCATGTCGATGATTTCCAACCTACAAGACACGGTTGTCAAAATGGCAGATAAAAATGCCCATATGAAAACTCTTAACGAAGCCACGTTGAACAAGTTTGAAAAGGTATTTTGTACATTTCAAATCAGCCCGTCACGAATCGTTCTTTTGAAAGACTACTTCAGTCTACAATGTCAGATTATTCCTTTTGAAGACTACTACAGTCTGAAACTAAAATTCATCCGTTATTCACAAATAGAGTTCCATTTTAAGATCATTCAAAAACTGGACACCAAGGCAACGACACAAGAGTACCAAAATCTTGCACGACGGGCCGAACCGGTCATCAGCTTTCATTCGGCTTATCATGAAAAAATTCGAAGGTTTGTCTCGCAATCATAAATTAATTAAACCAATTAAATTATTGAGGTCTGAGTCAGACCGATCGGTATAACTGTTTCTGTCTAAATCAGACATCAAAAATCCTTTAAAAATTCGGTTTTTCTGACTTACCACGATAGTGGAAGCCTTTGAGAGTAAAATAAATTAAATTTTAGTGTTTTGCTTGATAACATGAATAACTGCCCTACTGATGTAGCAAAACTGGATTTTTATCAGGTAATCAAAGCGCCGATGGGGGTTGATTTATGGTCGATGCTGTCCTTAAATGGTCCACTCAACCCAGAACAGTGGGATGTGTATCAAAGATGGTGGTCTGAAGGCAAAGAATACCTTCATCAAAGGCTTGATCGACGGGGTGATGCACCAGACTGGACTATGTTTGTTATTTGGAGGGCTAAAATGTTTATGCACACTTTTCTGGATGTACAGAAAGTTGCATTAATCAATTTGACAATGGTTCCATTGGAAAAACTAATTTGGGACTGTACACTACTCAGAAACATATTGATTGAATTGCGACTCGTGTCCGAGGATACCCTCGCCAAACCAATCAATTACTTTCAGAAAGTAGCTGATCTAGGTACGGATATAAAAAAATTCTTTTCATATCTCTCTTTCAAAGCCAGGAAATAAAAACACTATTTTTTTTTAAGGTAACAAGCTATTGAACTCAGAAGGCAAATTCGAAAGAGTGAAAATGGCAATGACGGAGGTATTTCCGAAAAGTTACGGGGCTTGGTGGTTCTTGAATGTAGCACAAGCTGATTTCAAGCTAGCATACAACGGCCATGATATGCAAACCATGGTTGACTGTCACAATATGGTGATTCCCACCTACAAAGGACTACCCAAATGTTACCGGTAAGACTTATAAAAACTTTTTAACAAGAAAACCCGTTGACAGATATGACATCTGGAAAATATATCTCAAAAACCAATTTTTTAGATCGAAATTGCCAGTCAATAAAAATGAGCTTGGCAAACAAGTACAGAGAATACTTCAAAAACCAATTGAAGTAATTAATGATGAAGTATATGATCGAGAGTCCACTCCGGATGAGGACTTCAACCAAGAAGATGATCGAAAATCGGACAGTGTTCGATCCGATCCTTTTTCAGAAGAAGAACCTCCATTAGCTGAATCTTCCCGAACAGCACGCAAGCGTCGAACCAATAGAAAAGTTCAACAATTGCGCCCGGAAAAACGACATCGACCAATCAAAAAATTTTCGGATTCATCATCCGGCAAATCAGAACATTCTTCCTCAAACTACGAGGATGAATATGATGAACTTGAATAATCTGTCTAAAACATCGCCATCTCTCCTGTCACTCCTGATGTATAAAGACGAAAATAGTCTTTATAAAATCCCCTGCCCTTTAAACTTTTGAAGTCCGTACGGACTGAAAACCCCCTCCCGAAAAACCACTTAACAAGAACTTTCCTTATCAATGATGATTTAAGTTGAAAGTACCAAAACACAATTGATATTTGCTCTTAAAACCGTTATTTCAGATATGTCATCGAAACGGACAAAAATCGATTGGGAACACTGGAGAAAGCTTTCAATTGATGCGCTTAAGCTCGACGACTGTTTAGAGGTTTGTGGTTGTTATAATCGAGGGTGGTACAATTGTGATTGCGAAAGGAAGGACTTTCAAAAATGGGATCAGGACGTCTTGTACCAAAGACAATTTGCTCCCCGACCGATTCGGTCGGTAAATAGAAAAGGTTTCATGGTTCTAAAAAGGTTCACAGGGTACATTGAAGGTCCATATCTTCATGATGATTGGGTTAAATACGGTTGGGAACTTTTCGATTTAGTTCACACCGTAATGGAAGGAAAAGAAGTCCCAGACTGGACAAAAATTCACTTTCGTCACGAAGACGATTTCTATTCCGGAATCTATAATCATTTTTACCCCTTTTTCCAGATTATGATCTGCCAATTAGACGGACTCGAAGTAAAACATGCGGCATCAAATGATGTCTCTAGGGGAGCGGACCTATATGAGACCCTGCTTTCCAAAGACTTAAATAATCATAAGTCAATGCAAGGCAAAGGAGAAATGCATACGGTGCCTCGTATTCATAGGGAATACGCGGAACAGATCCATAAGAAAAAAGTGTCCGATTTTGATGTAGGTGAACTACAGAAACAGCAACTAGAAAACCAAACTAAGAATTCGAAACGTGTACGTTTAATTCGAAAACATAATAAAATTAGAAAAAACGGAATTAAATATTATCGGCCCCCAGTAGATCAGAACTTTGATAAGTGGTATTTCCCACTGAAACAGACCCCAATTTGGTTTTCTTATAAGACCGGAAAATGGCAATATCCTCCGGTCATAAAAACAAACGCAAAGCTGGAACGTGCACAAGACAAACTAATACAAAAGACAATTTTAAAGTGGCTTAAGTCAGGTGCACTTTTTATGATGCCTGAAGGGGTCACCCCAGATCTAGTGACACCCTCAGTTTTTGCGAATGTCTTTATGCCGGGGAGACCTCCGCCAGATCCGACCAAGAAAGAAAGAATGTGTCACCACGGAGGCTTTGAAAAAGCCATCGAAGGCTTTAGTCTCCCTTGTAAATTAGATGATTTATATAAAATAGTTTTACTCCTTAACAAATATGATAAAATGAGCAAATCGGATGACAAATCCGGATTCCATCTAGTAAAATTAAATAAAGAATCCAGACTTTTGGTAGCTTTTCAGTACAAAAATAAATTTTTCGCATACAGAGGGGCGGTTTTTGGTTCACCACCGGTTCCGGCGATTTTTCAAAGAGTGAATATGATAGTCATGAACTATCTTAGAACTTTAGGCGTTCGTTGCACATTATATTTAGATGACAGACTGACACTTGATTCAGATCGTACGATCTACAACGGAACCCCAAGGAACGGTTGGGCAACCGCGGCCATGGTCGTAGCAGCGGGAGGAATTATCTCTTTAGAAAAATCCGATTTTGAGCCGAAAATGGTACAAGACTTTTTAGGACTGAGATTGAACACGGAAACGTGTGAAATTTCGGTTCCAGAATCAAAATGGAAAATTTTCAAAGAACGAATCAATCGCGTCCTTCAAAATGAGGAATGTTCATTCCTAGAATTGCAACAGATCAGAGGAAAATGCGTCTCATTTATCCTCACGAACCCAATGACGAAACTCTTCATCAGAGAAATGAATCGAGTCATAGCTCACGGTAACAAAATTGAGCTCAACAAATGTGATATTGTGAAGTTGGATTCCAACTTAAAAGAAGAATTAAAAGAATGGCTTAGGTAAGGAAAAACCTAAAAAATTTTTTTAAGATAAAATACTAAAATTATACTTTTAGACTTCATTTTCTCAAAATGCGAAGTTCTTTTCTACACACGAGTGATGATAAAGATGATCTGCCAAACCGACTATCATTCACAGATGCGTCCAGTTTTTCAGCTAGTGCTGTAGTCTTTGAAGACAAAGATGAAGCAGACATTAAACAATGGTTCTTCAACGAAGAAATTCAGGGAGAACCCATTTATCTAAAAGAAGGACTAGCCATATTATGGATGCTTAGAGATTTTAGAGCTACCCTCAGCTCAAAAAGGATAATCCATTTTTGTGATAATCAGTCAGTTGTATTTACATACAACGGACTAGGTACTAAGACAAGTAAACTACAAAAAGTAATTAGGGATATTTTTATAGAGCTAGACAAAATGGGTTCAAAACTAGTCATGTATTGGATTAATACACACAATCAACTTGCCGATGAAGCAAGCAGATTTGTTGACTACAATGAAGAATTCATCCCGTTGAAGGTATTTCAAACGACCTGCAATCGTCTTCAAGTTTCACCTACAATTGATGCTTTTGCGACTCGAGCGAATCGAAAATGTAAAAAATGGATCAATTTTGGTTTGACAGGTGATCCAGATTGTATAGCCTTCGACTTTTTTACTGTCAAACCAAAGGATCTTTCGAATGAAATCATTTGGATTTTTCCTCCAAAAAATCTATTACACTTAACGGTGGCACACTTAGCCAGATATTACGCTAAGCACAGATATCTCTTAGTGTTTCACAGTTTCGGTGAAACACCAATCGGACTACCACAATTATTAGAACAAGGAGGAAAAATTGCAAATTTCAGCAGATTTCCTGCTTCAATCATTCCAGCTGAGAAACAACTGCTTTTCGAAAATCAATTATTTTATGGCATCTGGAATGACAAAGTCCGAGCCACAAAATTATTACGTATGAACTGTTGAAAACGGAACCGTTTACAAAGGATTTAAGTGCAGGGTTAGGACTAACAGTCGAGTAGTTTATCACGGGTATTAAATAGGGACGATGTTTAGAATGGATCGTGATGAGGATATCGCAAATTACTGGAATTTAATTGCTTTTCAACGGGTGTTAGTCATTTATCTCGACTTTCTTCGAGATAATTTTAGACATCTGAGTAACGCCAGCATGAACGCAAGAATCCGAACAGCCAATGAAATTCGACGAGTCGCACAAGAAAACCGAAGAGTTATCTTGGACATTCAGCGTCGAGCAATCAGATTACGATCTCCGTAACCGAAAGAAAATCACAATGAACGAAAGAATTTACTTTTTCAGTCTGTTCAGACTGCAAAATTAATAAGCGAATGGAATTGATGTAAGATAACTTAAAACATTATATTCAGAATATCACTAACGTCACGAAATGGTTTATTTTCAATTAAAACATTTATACCCGACAGCACATGAATTTAATCATTTTCTCATAATCAATTTACTGAATATTACATTCATCAAATGAGACGTTAATTGAATCGTCTACTTTAGGTTCATGCTGAATTTGTTCGACAACCACGTGCAAACTTGAACAATGCGGAAAGAGAAGAAATTCCTCTTGCAAGAATCACAGCATTTCAATTTGATACGGAACAACCTGTCACCGAATCAGAATGGCCAGATATCTGGATTAACCGAATCAAACAAACATTTGAACTTCGGAAATCCGAAGCAGATAGAAATTTACCTCTCCGAATGCATTTATTGGAATTACTTAATGCAGCAGATGAGGTATTTAAGCTCAGTGGACAAGGCCTATTCCTTTAAAATCCCATAGATTTATGATAAAAATAAAAAAGTTTTTAAGTTGTGCACGGAACCTGAAGTGTACATTCAAATTCCAGCTGACGCACAAACACGAAAAGCTCTCATGTATGTGCCATGGATAAATGCAAATGCCCAAGTAAGTTTAGTGACAGAGGCGACCTCTGAAAAAAGGGAAAAATTGCATATTTAAGTTCGCATTATACCTAAATATGCAATATTGGATGCCGCATGCAAAAGTTTATGTCCAATCAGCACCCTTGGGCATGAAAATCATGCTGGTTGGTCGAGAAATCAACTGGCAAACGCAGGCAAAGTTCGCAAAACAGGAAGAAGAAGAGATGCCAATTCTAGTACCTCTTTAAAAAACTGTGACAGAGATCAACCTCTGGAAAATGAAGTTCGAATGATGCACAATCGTGCCAGAAAGGAAAAATGACATTTTAAACTGATTTCCATCTTTTCATTTTTTAGACAAGTAAAAATGATAAACTCGGTTGTAATGTCAAGAGAGCAAAAACTCGAATTCAACATCAACTGGATCGGGAATTATCGCTTGAAACAACAAGCTCAAAAGAAAGAGCGCCTGGAAACAATTCTGGTCATGCGTCAAAAATTATGTGACATTAATTTTGAAGATGAGAATTGGGGTAACCAATGGAAAAAATGGAAACCCAAAATGCACATTAACCACATGGTGGACACCCTGATCTTTTATGATGAAGCAGAAAAGTTTTTGAAGTCTAAACAGACTGAAATGGAAATGATGTTGGCATATGCTAAAGATCCAAAATCTATGAATCCAATAGCATTGGCGCAACACCAAGTTCAACACCAATTTCTGCTTGAAAATCTCGAAAGAGAAGGGGCGTCGGACTGTGAAGAAATGTTGGCAGATCTAGAACAAGGCATGCTCATGACTAATTCACAACCGAACGAGTTTGAGGTATAATTATCCCTTGAACACCGATCAGTGTTAAAATGATATTCCGTTTTCAGCTAATGATTGGACGAGAAATCACTCGACCATATCGAGCTGTCTGTAGATCGGACTACAACACTAGAATGGATCCTGCGAGACGTGTCAAAATGAAACGGTCAAAAAAGATGCCGCGAAAACAAAAGGTATAAATAAAGACTACTCGGAATAGATTCTGAGGCCATTGTATTTGAATGCGGAACCCGCATAAAAATATTCAAATTAACATTTGCTTAAGCAGACGGAGATTGAATCAAATTTTGCACCAACACCAATCCAATCGCAATCTCAACCAGTCGATTTCAAAACCGAAACGGTAAGAACACCTAATGTGAGGTTAAAACTGAGCTAAAAGAATTAAGCTTATGAATACCTACCTAAATAATATACTAGGGAGAAGATATTCAACAACGATTGGAAAAACTTTCTGAAGCTAGCCTTCATCAACTTGAAAATGAATTAATGGGATTGGGAGACTCAGCCAGTCCAATCTCGCAGACTGAAGACAGAGTAGCCAAAATGCAGATTTAATTCTGTCCCGAATGACACTGTGACCAGAGTCACAGTATAAACGAATGAAAATGATTGCGTTCCGATCGGAACAAAAAAGCTGTACATCTTATTTTATGCAAAACCGTTCGCTTTGCACGAAATAGAAAGATTTTTTCTGCTAGAAAATTACCTGAATGAATATGATGTACACATAAGCTAACCTATCAATTTCTTAAGAATGGGTACAGATACAAAAGAAAAACCCAAAAACAAATTTCGAATCCCAATAGAGCTCCCGGTCAACGATGACGTAGCCAAACAACGGTATGATTTTAAGCTCCTCTATTTCGAAAATGAAATAAAAAAATTTTTTAGGCTCAAAACTAATGATGTGGAATCGGCAAAACCGATTGACATGATGACCAAGCTCAATGATGACGTTGAATTCGCGCTAGATGAATACAATGACGCCCTCAAGCTTGAAAATAAGGCGAAAGAAACTTGGGATAGACGAGTTCGTCTAGAAAATTATCGCCCTCCAAATCCTACTAAGGATGAGGAGAAACTCCTTGCGAAAGGTACTGATTTCTTTCGAAAAAGGTACAAAGATAGAATGCGGATCCGCATTAAAAAGAAGGAAATTTGGGACAAGCGAAAACTGGCCAAAGAAAAACACAAGGCCGACACAGACGAGGTTGAACGAAAAGAAAACTGGGTCTATATGGAAGGCGAAAACTATAACATAAGATGGTCCGCTCTTCCAAGGTACTTATGGACAAATTAAGTACTTTCAAGTTCAACTTATCACTTAAGCTATCTGGATACAGATCTCAAACTGTTCAAAGATCGAGAAGATCCAACTGTGGTCTATGTAATTTTGAAAAATAAATTACAAGAATGCCTGTTGAAAGATTTTCATCTTCAAAATGCCATTGGCCTTGCAGGACGCTTGCATCACGCGCTTCCAGATCAATATCTCAACGCGAGACATTACATCGATGAAGTCAGAAAGGTGCTCCAATCTAAAGTGGGCGATCATACGTTCACGAGAAAAATGGGATTGAACATAACATCAATGTTGCTTGGAGTGGAACACCAAAGAAAATTTGATTGTCTTATGGCCAGAGTGGACGAGTCACCCGTCCTCAAAGAGCCCTTTGACCGCGAAATCCGCGGAAAAATGGTGTCTTTCCAAAAACAGACCTTGGGAGGTCTGGACAAATATCAACAACTCGGAGCACTACCCAAGAAGACTACCGATTTATTGGGTATGTACACCACCCAAAAAATACCGATCCCGTCGGCCCCGAGACAAGTTGACGGTCGTAACGACCGGAAAAGACGACCGCCACCAGATCGCAGACAAGAGCAACGGCAGAAACAAGGTCGTGCGCCCAATAATAAAATCAAACGTGAATCACAAGGCGAAAAACGTCGATCTGAAACACGAAAACCAGAAGCCAAGGAAGTAGAGATCAAATCCCGTCCAAAAGGTGAGAAGAAACCAAAAGTTTCCAGAGTCGGCAAAAAGGATTTGCAGACAATTATTAAGATAGCGGTTAGTACCCTACCTAAATATCCTTTTGTCTAGACCTTGGTTCTATTGAAAGCTGATATAGCTTGAAATACTGAAAAATTTCTTTTAGGTCAATGAAGACAAAGAAGGATAAGAAATTGATTCCTCAAATTCAAAAATTCTTTGTCAAAAACCCTGTAAAACTGCCTACCGTCATCAAACTAGCTAAGTACCTTTTTGAGTCAGAAAGTTATAATGCGGGTAAATTATTGGCGACTAAACGATTTAAAGCTATCGTTTATTTTATTATAAAAATTCAAAATATTGCTGACCCACTTCGGTCAAAAATTAAACACTCACTGTATGATACCATACAGTCGTATAGAACTAAGAATGGTTCACGCGTTAAATGTGCGCCATTGAAACGCCCAGAGCCCCTTAGAATAGCTATTTTTAATTTATATTATAACATTAAAAATCCCGCAAAAAAGTTTTCCAAACCTTTTTCTGCTGCCCGAATTTTAAGAAACAAAATTACTGCGCTTCACGCCTTAGGATGTTTTTGTGCAGCTCGTAGGTGGATAGATCTAACCCGCATTCGGTGGGATAACATGGAAGTAGCACATCTTGAAGGAGGAACCTCCTTAAAATTTTTTATTGCTTGCTCAAAAAGCAATCAAGGGACTCGAAATGAAGGGATTACATTGATGGAAGATCAGTCTGACTTATGTCCGGTAAAGCTCTTTACCGAATTTTGGATTATCTGTGGTAGACCCAAATTTGGTTTCGTATTTCCATGTGGACATAAAGACGCCAAATATCCGTCCCACGAAATCTGTGATCAGTGGTTATCGAGAAGATGTCCTGGTCACAAACTAGGTTCAAAAATGTTCACCTGCAATAGTGAAATTAATGGGGACGTAACTTACGGAGTATACCTCCGAGAAACTAAAAAATTAGGGTTTACAAGACTTCCATCGAAAAACACCTTTAGACGTCTAGGATGTATCATGAGTCATAAATTAGAACTTACTCGTGACCAAATTACGACCACTCTAGGGTGGAAATATGACTCGACCATGCCGAATCATTATCTTCAGGACCAACTCTCGACTTCCAAAGATGGTCTTGCCTTTAAGGGCCATACAATGTAGGGTCTTAGATTTTACTCTTACTTGGTCATCTGAGTAAACCGACTACGCTGATTTCAAAAATGTTATTTTTATGCTCGTA
>SCLD01015970.1:0-18646 GCA_004367895.1 Oikopleura longicauda
TCTCGGAGAGCGTGATCTCCTGACGTCACAAGGATTACTCATGAATTACTAGGAATCAGTTTATCCCTTCTTTATATTCATTCCTATAATAATAAAATAGGACAAACAACAAAAAAAGATTTATTTTATTTTACCTAAATAAACCGAATTTACATAGAAATTTCACAGGTATGAACAAAATTCCTAGTAAATGGATAAAGATGTAAATTATTAATGATATAAAAAATTTTTATACGACCAAAAACGGTTAGGCCTAACCAGAAAAAAGTTATAACTCATACCAATGAGAAAAGAGACTAAGGGCTAAAGGATTTCGAATCATAAAAAATCCTAGATGATTATTAACCGTTAAAAAATCACAACATAATCCGAGTTAAAATACACAGCGTTATTACACATCGGACATTTGTATTCGATCCAGTCATATGACTGCGTACATCTCTTTAAAAAACGACTGGCCAGTCGTACAATCGAATTCAAATTGACAAAATTTTGATCAAAAATATTTTTCTAGAACAATAGAAAAAGTGATCAAAAAATTATTTAGTCAAAACCAGTCACGAAAAATGACAAGGTAAGACTAGAGATATGAGAATAAGGGAGAAAAACTTTAGAATTTTTCAAAATGTAAAAGTGCACCAAAAACACGGTCCACTAATACCAGATTCTCATATGACGTCAGATAAATTCACGAATTAAGGATTGAACAAAATCCGAAAAAATTCCATTGAATTTATCTGAATCACTCGATGACTCAGTGGCCACTGATAACAACGAGGAATGAAAAGAGGAGAGGAAATCATAATCATTTTCTCAAAACTAAAACCCGGCACAGAGAAATAATAAAAAACTAAAATTGACACACAATTTACAGAATTTTCTTGCCAGGTAAAATCGAACAAATAATTCTAGAAAATATCATACAGAGAATTATACGTGCTGGCCAGCACGACACAAAAATTCGAAAAAAATATACAAAAATTTTTTTATGAAACACTAAAATTCATATATCAAATTCAGAATGGAAGAACCATTCAAAATCAAAGGCTTGTCCTGGGACGAGCTTACGATTCAGCAAAGCAAGATTCAGCAGAATTTTGTTAGTCAAGAATTAGCACGATGCAAATCAAAAGATGGTTACCTGGCCAGGTTAAATTACTTACGAGTACAACCAGTACCGACGGAAGCTAATGTGAACAAGCATGATCCGTGTGCAAACGGCATGATGCTTAAATTAGAATGGAACAAGGAGGAAATGACCCAGCCCAATGGTCATTATACTATGCCCAGTAGTGAGAATTATGCGCAAGCTATAAGACTCATGTTACACGCGGCCCATCTTGTTCCTATGGACATTCACATTGAAATCATGGGGCATGATACTAGTATCATCGAACAAGTCAAATGGAGCTTGGTAGTGGATCCTAAAGCAACCTGGAAAAAGGTTACTTATGGAATACTAGCCATGATTAAGAACAGTAAGGACGATCTGCCGATCGATTATACAAATGCTGTATTCATGTTACAGCCAAATCGAACTCCATCACTTCAGGCAGAGTAAATATATAAATAATATTGCATGGCCATGCAAACATAATATCGATAGACAAAACAATAATGTATATAAAACTTATTAAAAAGGCAGCCAAAACAAATCCGGAATGCCTAATTTTCGATGTTCAAGATCACATAGATCCAAATTTGCTGGCCAGCAAAGTCACACAAGATCTCTTCGAACACAATCCGAAGGCAAAACAACTTTCCAAGGATTCTAGAAAGATTCAAATGCAACGATCTAAATGTTTAAAAACGTCAACATGGCCATGTTGGAGAAATAGAAATGTCAAAGCAATGACACACACATTGATACCCTCTCAAGATCAAACCATATCAGTTCTCTTGAATCACCCAAGTAATGACTCATACAATCGGCCGACTGTTATAAAAGTAGTTCTGGTACCGGAAGTATTTGCGCCGCCGCAAATAGAAATAGATTACCGGTATGCAGTTGAGGATTCACCGGAAAAATACTCCTATCATTCCAGAATAGTGGAAGTCAACAGATATCAGATTCCACTCCCGACTAAAGAAAATGACATGAGATTTGGAATTTTCGATGCTGCGATTGATAGATGGTTGAATAGCGTGGCCACGCACAAAAAAGCTGACAAACATACTTTCACCTCCATCAAGTACAACTGGAACACCACGGAATCATTATTCGAAGGTTGCACTTGGAATCAATTCGCAAAAGACGGTATCTTGAGTAGATACAATGCGAGAGAAATTCAAGTGATGAAAAGTTACCAGTAAGTGAAAAATTATTTAACTATAAAAGATCACAAAAACTCTTTTGAAAAAGAAATAATTACTATATCGTAGGCCTACGAAAACGGCATGGCATGAGATTTTTGAAGCATACAATATCAATGACGCTCTAGAAAAGCTTATTGTCATGTCCATTCAAAGGGGTGCCTGGAATTTAATTTCGGTGCTGTCACAGTTACAGCTCAAAGAGGTATCGCTGGATGTACTACTGAAGAACTTAGTACCAATGATTCTCATGCATTTTGAATATCTTCTATTGAAAAAACATGGGGACAAGACTAATCCAGAAGCACTTCTGAATCAAAACTTCATTCGACAACTGGCAGCTTGTAAAACACAAGAAGATTTCGAATCATTGGCAAATGATACAAAAAGTCTTTTACAACTACCGGCCCAAATTCAACCGGTTATGAACATGATTAAATTTAAATCGTTGGCCAACGATGTAGCTGAACAATATCAACAAATGTTCAACTCAACCCTCACAGCGAGAAGAATCAAACAAATCGCAGAATTTGGTTTAAATTTGGCCAGAAGTGGAAACTTCAGATACCAAATATATGAACATGCAGCGAGCATTTTGGCTTCATTGGAACAAGAACTTCCGAACATACTTACTCACTTCACATCACTATTTTCGTTAGGATCCGTTACTGATAGTCTGGCCAGACAATACAAGTGGGATCCGGTATATATTCAAGGAGTGAGAAACCTCTATAAAATGGAAGATCATGATGCTACCAAATGGTTTTCAACCATCAATAAATATCTTTCAAGAAGACATGAGTTCAGAGGATCTGGGAATTATTTTAAAATAATACTCAATAATGTGGTCACGCCTGACCAGAAATTTGACCTCACAAAAATAGTGATGGAACACATGACAGATCAACTCTTCATATCTCAAGAAGACATCAAAATGATCACTCTTTCTACGGAAATCTTGAAAATAGAAGGAACGGAATTGAAAAATTGAAAAATTGACTCAGTAAAACATTTAGAAGTGATCTATCATTCCATTAAAAAGGTACCATTCACTCACTGGAACGAGCCTTCTCAACATCCACTCAAATAGTTGATGATGAACAAATGTCAACCGTGGAAGAAATATTATCGCAAGTGTCGGCCGACACTAACAACATGTCACGGGCAGTATCCATCATAAATGATGAGTCACAACGGGGCTGGAATCTATCGGCAACTGACTTCGATCAACATTTGCCAAGTGAGGAAGAAATAATACTCGATTTATGCGCATATTATGACGGGGAAACAGGCCGAATTTGTGGATGTCCAGTGGAATCAGGTCAGACCAGATGCCCACTACATAAAAAACCTGAATTCAACCAACCGATGGAAATGATTAAGCATATGAAAGAAATAGAGCCCGGCCGGGCTTTCTCAATTATGAAAAATCTGATCATGGAAGTTCCCCGTCCAAAAACTGACACACAAGCCACCTATGCCAACAGTATGGATGGAGACACCAAATCGTTCATGAATTCATTTGCCACACTCAGAAAATTATTGAAATTAGCCTATGACGCATACCCTGGCGAGGGTCAAAAAGATGAATTTAAAGATTTCAATGCACAACCATTTATATCGGCTTGTGAAGAAATCAGCTTCACAGAGGTAAAATGGTATGCAGTTTACCAATCAATCAAAGAAACATTGGAGAGTAAACACTTTCAAATGAATATTCCCTGGATAAACTACGCGTACCTATTGGCCAATAA
The DNA here is from genome assembly GCA_004367895.1 of Oikopleura longicauda. Classification (NCBI taxonomy): domain Eukaryota; kingdom Metazoa; phylum Chordata; class Appendicularia; order Copelata; family Oikopleuridae; genus Oikopleura; species Oikopleura longicauda. Next base: position 4,068 of record SCLD01015970.1, read on the forward strand.
ACAAGGTAGAAATCAGGGTTTTATTAACTTTGATCGGACAAAGGATCGACATATGGCAAGAGAAGATGGAGTTACTTACTGGGAACAACCATATTCGAGAACCATTTTGGATCCGGTAATCTTCAGGCCTGAAGTCAGAGAAAAAGCTCCCGCATTATACATTACAGGGAACACTGTGTTGGTACCGCCGTACCTTCATCACCAAACTGATGGTCCTCTCAGCCAAACTGGCAAATATGAGAACGGATATTATCAATCCGAAAACTCTCAGCCAATCATGGGCATTTTCTACAACCGAAGACCTCTACAATATGAGAATCCGGACTCCAATACAGTTCTGGAAAAGAAAGGACTTGTAATTATACAAGTGGAAATGGAAACTCATGACTTGATTAGCACAACATCGGGCAAGTTTCACAATGGGCTCTGTATGACGGATACAGATCGTGTAGAAAAAATCCGAGTCCAACTAAAATCCATCGAAGCTCAAATTGGTATCGAAACGCAATCTTTCACAGATTTAGATTCTCTGGCCAGAGAAATAAATGAACCTGAGCTTCATCAAGCAGAACTTGAAACCATGTTAAGACAGTTGGATGGGTCCGAATTAACCGAGAATGGATATATCGGACACTCTCAATATATGGATTTCAAACGAACTCTTGAAGGAAACAAGAAAAATCACCGAAGAGCTCATTTGAACGCCAAAGGAAGGGCAGACCAGAGCGATATGGACGAAACAGACAAACATTTTGCGGCCGCAACTCATTTTGCATTAGAAATGCATCAATGTCCAAAAAACGCACTTATGATGATTAAAATCACTAAGTATCTGAACGAAAGAGGTCTTCATGTGCAATTCCTCTCATCAGCTCAAATGACATGGAGTAGAATGGTGAAAAATTGGAGAGGGGGATTTTTACAAATTCGAACAGAAATTATGAAAAACCCGGTCTTGGAAGATTTCAGAAAAGACTTTGGATTGGCCAATCCACAATTATCGGATAATCCCACCATAATGGACATTCTGGGCGAATCAAAACTATATTTGAGTACATACAGATATACTTTGGGCAAAGAAGGAACCATCAGCATTCGAAATCCACCAAGACCAGATAACATGAACGAAACAGAACGGCAGTTCTTCGAATCATTTTACAAAAATATTGATCATTCAGTAGATACTATCAATTTGATAGTTTTACAAAATGATCATAGAGAACCAGTGCTGGAAGTTTTGGTCCAACTTGAAGGCAATACAATCACTGCTGATATGCAAAGTAGCATTGGACAAGTGTTACCAAATTGGGTTACTAGTAGACCAAAATATACACCAGATGGCCATCTGCAACATAGAAGGGATGACCAAGGAAGATTTATTGAACGATCAATAAAATCCAAATCAGGTTCACCCAAAGGAAAAGATAGACAAATTATTTTGTGTATAACTTTGAGCAAAACACATTTGTTTAATCTAAAAAAGTCCATTTGCCCATATATGCCGGAAGACCACGAATGCATATGATTAATGTGATCTCTCATCTGGAAACAGCTGATGAGACCCATAAAGAAGTTCACATCAGATTGCCAAAACAACGAGTTGCTGGCCAGCAACAAAAAATATGGGATCTTCGTAAGAGTCAAATTAGACGACATCTTAAAGAAGATCTCGAAGTGATGCAACAAGTGGACTTAGAAAAAGCCACATTTATGAATCCATTGCAGACGGAAAGATCGAATGGAACATATGGAGGACCGAAATTCCAACATACAATGCCACCAGAATATAAACGCTGGATAGCACAAGAGACGTCCCAAATGGACTATCGATCTCAAATGCATGCAAGGGAGTTTGAATCAAAGGTGAAACAAGTCTTTATAGACTTAGAAAACACTATGATTCACGCAAGACTCCCGACCACAAAAGGGACCAAATATCATACAGGTAAAATTATTAAATATAATTATTATAAAAATGATAATAATATTTTATAATAGGATTGGCTAAAGAAATATTCGAACAACCAGAACAGCCAGGCCTGGCTACAATGAATAAAGCCAATTATGATAGAATCATGAAAATCATGACACAATTGGAACCAAATGGTGACTACAGTGAAGCAGACGAAGATAACTTCGATGATGAAGAAACCCAATTTCTGGTAGCTACAGAAATAGGTAATCCGATTATGAATAATGATGGCCATCATATGAATAGAAATCGGAGAAGATATGGTCGAGACCAAACTGATGATAGTACGGAAGGTACAGTAATTGCTAAAACAATCACAGCACCGGAAGGTTCAAATATCACGAGACCTATCAGTGAACGATCAGCATTCACGGAATACGGAACCGATGGACTCTCAGCATACACTGAATCATGCGATAATGAATCTGTGGCCACAGAATTGAACAGTGAAGACTACAGTCCTTCAACCATATCAACCGATTCTCATGACACTCAAAATCTAGAATTTGAATACGAGGGAGAATCAGATGCATCATCCACCACCACTATTTGCGAACAATTTCATGGTCTGGCCAGACCAAAAGCAGGATGGAATACGTCATCTTTTCCATCTTTTGGAAACCTGATACCGGTGTGCAACAACACTAAGCTATTTCCAAAAGCACCCAATACAGCTAGATTGTTTTGGATGGTGGCAACGAATGGGCATCATGGGCGAAATGCTAATATTACTGATCATACATACATCAAACGTATAGAACAGGTCATCAAACCCAGAATTAGAAGTCGGCAGACTTCACATAGAGTAAGAACCATTCTGGCCAACAGAGCTGAATTAATGCCAGCTGGAGCAAACTGGCATGAGGTGACCTCGGCCATATGGACGGAAAAATTTCCAGGATCTTCAATCTACCCAGATAAGGCTTTTCAAGCTCTGAGAGATCCTAACAGAAATCAGTCGTTGCCGGCAGATCAGTTTTCGACAACCGACTTTGAATATATTCGAAGACGTCCAATCGACAGCAAAATACAGTTTGATCGAACACAAAAACCAGTGTCCAAACAAGCTCAAACCACCTCAGCAAAATGGACCCGTTCGGATCAAGAGCGAGTACAAAACAGCGCTCATGTAGAAAAAGCGCAAAATCAACTCAAGAACATCCGGCCGGATGATAATATGATTCAAGCGCTTATTGAATTTGACGAATACGTCAATGAATTCTTGAATGTAGGAGATCAATGGCAAAAACCGGCCGGTTTATCAACTTATATTTCCAATTTTAAGAATATTGCAGATCAAGGAACACTTGAAAAAGCAATTTTCCTCAATACTTATGTCAAGGTAAAAACCAGGAATAAAAATTCACTCAAACGAAAATCAACAATTTCTAAATAATATTTTAGGGACCAATGATATTTTATCACCCAAAATGGCTTCAAGAAGCATTCAAGGACAAGAAAGGCAAATTCTTGTTTCAATTAAACTCGGCCGAGATTTCAGAATTGCATGAAGCACTGGTCAAATTCCTATCCATGGGAAGAATGGCAACAAATTGGGAACAACTGGTCAAAATACTAAGGTAGGTTTAACACCCTTTATTTTTTTATCTAAGGAAAAATGAGGAGTAATAAACCTATTCAGTGCCATGAAAATAACAAACTTTACAAAACGGCCGGCCGGTCAAATCAAATCATGGTCCGAACTCATTACGCAATTAATTCGAATCGTATCAGACCACAATGATTGGGATCCAAAGAAGGTTACCGCTGAACGAAACTAACTTACATTCCACAGCTGTAAAATCCGACATACCTTATAAAAAAGCTGACATTCCATTATTAATATGCGGCCGCATAAACAAATACACTGTAAATAAAGCTTTAAAAATTCTTCAAAATTCAGAGATGGCCCATTCACTTATCTCATGACACTTATCACGTAGTGATCATTCATGAATCAGTTAATGACTCACACTAACATATGATTGTAATTCATAACAAGTGTGAACCAATCTATAAATCTAATTTATTTAAGAAAAAATAACGAACATGTCGGAACAATTTGACGGAATGCCAGAAATGGACAAAATTGCGGCCGCAAAACTGGACTGGACCCTAGCCACAAAAGAGGGTAATAAATTATGCACCATCATTACAAAGATGATGAAAAACATAAAAGATGATGACAATTTCAAAACTGACATCATATTGGCTATGAATGAATTCCTGAACACTATCTACGATATTATCAATAATAAGATCCCAGGCCTGGGAGACTTTTTAGATGAAAAAGGGTTGGAACAAATTCATAGACCAGACTGGGGGAGAGCTTTTCTTCCAACAGATGAACTAAGGCACGATAATTACATGTTACATAAGTTATTTAATCACGACTTGAACTCAAACTGTAATCCTTGCATCAGACAACCATTGAGGTCACCAGATAATATGAAAGATCAATTGACTTCAATGGAAACAAAAATGCAACTTATTCTGGCCAGAATACCAACTACAGAGGATGTCATTAAGGAATTCAAAACAGAATTCAAAAATGGCAACATGAGTTCAAATGATGAATTCAACAGAGTACAAATGGGACTCCGTCATGTTACAAATCGTATGGATGAAATCGAAGAACTTAGAGCTCTTTGGAAACATCACAAAGATGCATTAACAGTAATGCTCAAAAAGAAAAATGTACCCTTTAATGCAAGACCCAATGACATAGCTGGTATAAGACTTTATCAATTCATAAATACCAACATTGGGACTACATGTTATCAAATGATAACATTGAATGGTTGGCCAACCACAGAAGAATGGAAAAGCTGGGAAGCATGGTGGAATATCCAAATGCAACGCATTACAGACCAAGAGGAACACTCTGGAATAAAAACGGCGACGTCAAACTGGCCTATACAAGTAGCTCATACGTCTGCCATGATAATGCAAGCAGTTTATGAAATCAACACAGCGGCCGCTGAAAACATTGCCCAAATCCAAGTGGAACCACTAGTCTGGAAAATTGCATTCATTAAAAATGCATTATCAGAACTTTTCATTATTCCCAAAGCAAATGAAAAGGGTTGGTTTGCAAACTTATGGATAGCAAATGAAAAAATCTTGAAAAAGAAACAAACAGTAGCTACAATCAGAAAGATTTTAACTACATTGGTGCCAGGCAACATATCAGAGAAACTTCTATTACATGTCTCAACACCAATAACTGACCTAACACCAATAAATGACGTTCAATTAGTAGTGGCCACTACAAAAATTCCAGTTCCAAGAATAAGATCAATCGAAGAAAACTATCGATTGAAATTATATCAAAAGGAAGAGGAAGTACCGCCGTCTCCAACGGAAAATCCAAAAACAGATAAAAAGGAAGCACGAAAACGTCGAATGCGTAAACCACCAACCACAAAATCCAAAAAGAAAAAGGAGTCCTCCACAGAGTCTTCGGCCGAAGACACAGAAGACCCTTCTTCAGAGGAAGATCTCAGTAAAAACAAAGCAGTTGTTATTGGATCTTCTTCATCAGAAGATGAAGATTTTAATGTTTAAACCTTTATAAAATTGTTTACAAACTGTATGACATGCCTGTCGTTAAAACAAATTTTAGATTATTACGGCTAGAACTGACCAGCTAAAAGCAGACTAAAAATATATAAAATTCTAGAATGAATCAAAAGCTCAAAGCGAGTCGAAAGGTCGATTGGAATCAATGGGACCAATACTCAAAAGAGTCATTGAGAATGGATAACGCATTGGAATGCTGCCCATGCATAACCAGAGGAATATATGATTGTGAGTGTGAAGAAAACGATTACCAGGCCTGGTTACAAGATGTAAACTATGTCAGAAAATTTCAGCCACCACCGGTCAGACCGGTAAATAAAAATGGAGCCATAGTCATAGACAAATACGGTCTCATTAGAGGACCTTATCTCTATGAACACTGGAGGCACTATTCTTACTATCTGATTGAATATTTTCATGACATAATAGAAGGAAAAGAAGTGCCAGAATGGCACAAACTGTACTTCAGGCATGAAGACGATTTTTATGGGGGAATTTACTCACACTTTTACGAAATACAGGTGATATTTTCTCGCCAAATGTATGGGACAGTAACCAGACACAATGCGCTTAACGATATACATAGAGGGGTAGATATGTACGAAAATTTATATCCGGCCGGATTAATTAAACCATCCAATTTCCGTGGAAAAGGTCAAATGTTTACCTTACATGTACCCCACTATGAAAATTGCAGAGATATCTGGAAAATTAACCCAATTAATCTCAATTTGGATAAAATACAAAGAAAATTAATTAAAAGAGCTGTGCGCCTTAAAAAACGGGTAAACCAGATGAAAAAATTTAATAAGAAATTTAAATTTAGAACCATGTACTATTTACCAAATCAATTTCAAAACATGAAAAAATGGTACCCAAAAACCAAACAGGTTCCAATATTCTATAACTATAAAACAAAACAGCTAGAATGGCCATTCTTCAAAACAGATGAACAACTCGAAGAGTTACATCAAGACTACATAAAGGATACAATTGAAAAATGGCTAAAAACCAAAGCCATTTATATTTGTAAATCCAATGATCAAATCGATTTAGTTACCCCACTAGTAATGGCTAATTTACCCACAGTAAATGGACCTCCCATGGATCCAGATAAAAAGCCAAGAATGTGCCATGATGGAGGATATGAAAAAGAAATCGAGGGATACCCTATACCCTGTAAAATGGAGGATCTAAAAATGGCACTCCCTAATATTAAACCTAATGATTCTCTTACAAAACTAGATGACAAACGAGGTTTTCATCTAGTAAAAATGAACAGAGAATCACGAGGTTTAACGGTCTTCCAATATAAAGGAAGATCATTTACATATAGGGTAGTGCCATTTGGGTGTCCCAAAAGTCCCGCAGCTTTTCAAAGAGCGAATGCCATGGCCATGGCTTACGGAAGAGCTTTCGGGGTCAGATCAAACCTTTATATGGACGACAGATTATGCATAGATGATGATCAAACCATCATAAATCAGGTACCAAGAAACTGTTACTTAACATCGCTATTATGCATAGCCAGTGGTAGCTTCATATCTATCACAAAATCTGACTTCATACCAAAACAAATCCAAGAATTTCTCGGATTACAATTGAACACAGGCCTGTGTCAGATTTCAGTTCCAATTAAAAAATGGAAAAAATTTGTTATACTCATAAAATCAGCAACGGCAAAATCAACCATTGCTTTTGAAACATTAGAACAAATTCGAGGAAAAGCAGTTTCATTCATACTAACAAATCCAATGACTAAACTCTTTATAAGGCAAATGAATCAAACCATTGCCGAAGCACTAACTCACAAAAAATGGCATAATAATATGCAAATAGAACTTAGGCCTAAGTTAAAAAATGAACTTTGTGAATGGATAAAACTAGATTTTCTCCAAATGAGACACACCTGGTGGCCAATCCTTAACAAAGATCAACGACCATTTAAGGTAACATTTACGGATGCAAGTCTCTTTGCTATAGGAATAAAAATTCAGTTTGACAACCAAATATTTTCCTATACAGAATATTTCGATGAAATAGAACAAGCCAGACCGATTTGTCAAAAAGAGGCGATAGCCATTCTTAAAATGCTACATAAATGTAAAGATGTATTGGCCAATACAATTCTGGTACATTTTTGTGATAACACAAATGTAGTTTTTGCATACAATGGTCTAGGTACCAAAAATAAGGAATTAAACGAATGGATTGTTTCTATATATAAGCAACTTAAATATATTAATTCTAGCTTGAAGATGTACTGGTGCTCAACCAAACTGCAAATGGCCGATGAACCATCTCGAAAAATTGACATGAATGAAGAATTCATACCTTGGCCAAGGTTTCATCAAATCTGTACAAAATTTAATTTCTTCCCGGATATTGATCTGATGGCCACCAGACAAAATACGAAAGCACAAAAATATGTAGCATGGGGAAAAACTTATGACATTCCGTCAGATATGACTAAATGCATAGGCAGTGATTTTTTCGCGTTTCAGCCAAAATCACACCTCACAGAAAAATTTTACATTTTTCCACCGAAACCCATGGTGTCTAAAGTGGCCATACATTTAGCCACATACTATAAGCATTGTAAATTCATGTTTATATTTCACTCCTTTGGTGAGTTACCTCTAGGCCTAGAGAACCTAATCAATCAAGGAGCAAATCTTATACAATGGACAGATGATAAGATTTCAATTATTCCATGTGAACACACACTAGAATTCCAAGGCCATAACTATGCGGGCAAATGGAATTCTAGAGCCAAGACTACATTTATACTGTTTTCAAAAAACTAACTGTTGGCCAACAGAAAAATTCTATAAAAACTGTATAATAACTTACTTAGTTCAGAATGAATAATCAGGTCCCACATGCGAACGGATCCATGTCACTAGACGGATGGGCATTACACTGGATGAATCATCGAAGAGAAAGTCTGGCCAGACATCATCAAAGACCTCGACAACGAGAGGCATACAACCAGGCGATGGATCGACTTTTTCTTCAATGTGAAGAGGTAAAAAATCGTGAGATTGGCCAATCTCGTACTTAAAAGTTCCATTTAGAGATGGGACACAGACCAAACCTGGACCAAAGTCCGAGCCAACTCTCGTGCCGAGCGAGCCATCACCTGGTTGGACTGGTTAAATGGGGAAGACTATCAACAGCCCTTCCTCATAATGAGAAATTTCATCTTCCAGGACGCGGCGCTGTATGTTCGGCCGAACATGCGCCGCAATGGATTCGATATAAAACTAAAAAATCGAATGGGTGTAAAATTCTTCACAGAGGCAGAATTTTACGCCCGAGCAGGTCAAGAAGCTCATCCTGGCCAGGAAATCAACAGACAAGACCTTCGACCAGAAGATATTCATGGCGATGAACCACCCTCTGTACCAATTGAAAATGAAATTGACAATGTTAATCATTTTCAAATTCAAAATGACCAAATTCAAATCATCTATGTCGGAGATGAATTAGATCAAAATGATCAAGTCGAATAAAACAAAACCTAAAAACTTAGGCTGCAAAACTGTACATATATTAAGGGACTTTCAAAAAGTTACCCACCTCATTTTTCAATACTCTATCATAAAAAACATTGCCAACATGTTTAAACCTATACGATATAGGCCTATATCACTTTAATACTTTACAATCAAAGTATATAATTGTGTATTTTCCTCAATTAATAACTGGCCAGTTATACATTTAAAAGAATTAACTCTTTTCTCCTTTCATCACACAATTCAGCTGATAACTGCCCACTTTTCAGCAAGAACTATTTTCTCTAGATGCTAAAATATCGCTTAAAATAAAAAGATAAAATAAGTAACATATATATTCTATTCAGAATGTCATTTGATCAAGAGAAACAAAAGCAGTTTCGAATCAAAATCCTGAAAGACCAGTTGATTTCGATTGGAGAACAATTCCGATTTAAATCGAGAATTTGGCTTCAACAAATCAAAGGATCGATCAACAAAAAAGTCTCGGCCGAGACAAAAAAAGTGAAAACGCACCCAAATCAGCTTATGAATGAACTGAAGAGCATCAATTATATGAAGGCCTTCACAGAATATAAAATTCAAGCCATTCAAACTGATGCTGATATTCCCCAGCCAGAAGAATTACAGCAGCAATTACAGCATGCACAACTGGCTGTGGAATTTCAAAAAGAATTTCCATTAGAATTTCGTCAGTTTTCACGACGACTAAAAGCCAAATTGAATGGCACCTGGCAACCCAGTAAAAAACTCAAAAAATCAAATACAAAAGATAAAATTGATTTCAACTGGAATGTTGGATTGGGGGCTCCCATATTAGCTTGGTATAAAACCACACAAAAGAAATCCCCATGTGTAAACACAATTGTCAATTCTCTCCATGGCCATGGAACAAAAAATTTAAAAGACACTAATGGGTATTTCAATCCACCAGCATTTACAAAAGCAAAAGTGGAAAAACTGCTTGGTATATACATTCCACAACCAAAATTTCAACAGTTGAAAAAGAAACTGAATGAAAGACAGAAACGCAGAAAACAAAGTAAAGTCAAAAAACAAAATATAAGACATATTGAACGAAAGAACAAATACTACAAACCGTGAAATTTGTTCTCTATACTGCAACCTTAAACTATGTACATTTATGACTGTTTAGAAAATCTGGCCAGATTTACAAAACAAATAACAATTACACACTTAGCTAAATATTGTAAATAAATTACATAATTTCAGAATGACAGAAGAAAATGAAACCGCTACTGGGAACATAACTGAAAAAGAGATCAAAAAATTCTCTAAAAGAATACCCATGGTTATGACAGTGGATGAAGACATTGCGGCCGCAAGATTTCAATATCGAGAACAAGATGAAGCCACAGTTCAGGCTATCATTCTATCGGCAACCAATGACCATGATGAAGCCAGAAACGACTTCAGACAGGCCCAAATAAAGGAAGCCGAATGTAAAATATGGTTAGATCGAAAAAAGCTGATAATCAAAAAGCCGAATATATCTCCAAAACCAGAATTAGATAGAAAGGTGGCCACCTTGACATTGAAACAACTAAAACAGAAATATGTTAAACGGCGAGCAAAAAGATGGGCAGCAAAAGAGCTTATGGATAAAACGGCAAAAGAAGTAGATAATCTACACTCCAAGGAAACTCTTACCATCAGAAAAGAAGGAGAAGTCTGGAAGGATGGTTCGCTACATAAAATGGAATGGAGTTATGCTCCAAAATATGTCGAGAAAGTCATGCCTGACAAAGAGAATCCTGAGACAGTTTATGTAGCAATCCGTCACCAACTGATGACCAATACCTTCACGTTAACAGCTGAACAGGCCATAAAAAGTTTAGATCGATTCTTTCATTCAGTACCGGATAACTGGCCAGTTTACAAGAGATACGTGAATCAAATCTCCAAAGAAATGAACGATCAAAAAACTAAATCGCACTTTGATCGAAGACAAGGTCTTAACTTACTCAGTATGGTCCTGAAGAAATCACATCAGATATTGTTCGATGTGTATCTTCACAGAAATAAAAACAATGCAAGCCTGCATGAACCATTTGATGCATCTACACTTAGAAAAATGGAACAATATCGAACCAACCTTTCAGGAGATGCCGCACTCTTACCAATAGGTCATCAAACGGTGACAAAACGAGCAATTCTCAATGCGTTTACGGATGGAAAATTGAATCCAAAAACTAAAATCAAAGAGAAATCGGCAAAAAATCGTAAATCGCTAGAAAAAACGAAAAAATTTCAAATTGATGGTGGGCCCACCAAAGACAAAAAGAAAAAATCCTCAAAAAAGGAAAAAGAAAAGCAAAAAACTGCCGGTAGAAAAGACGGCAACCGAGCAGGTGAGTCACCTGAACTGTCACCGACCAAACGACAAAAACTTATTGATAAAATGGACGCCCAAGGCTTTCAAGCATTAATGCGAGCAGCCAAGGGTAAGCTATAATCAATAAGATTAATTTGCTCTAATATACGATTTAGAATCAACATGACCAAAAAAATCTTCAAATATTATACGAGCAAAGCTGGCCAGCTTAACGATATTGAGAAAATAGTAGAAGCCTGTAAAAAACTGTATATAAATTTGATACAATCTGAAAAACGCCATCCAAGTCCTAACATTATGTTACGTGCCATGTATGCTATTTTTACAAAATTTCCAAAGTCTGGCCAGACTAAAAACAAAGTCAAACTCTTAATCAAAGACTACATATTCACCATTCGAATACAAAGTAGCACAAAAACGAAAATGGCCCCCATTATTCACCCATTAAGTTTATTAAAATTAATTAAAACCCTCTGGCGAACGAAGCCGAGAAAATCTCTCAGGGTCACACTGGCTCAAAAACAAGCAGCGCTCCAAGCTATGCTCTGTCTCATAACGGGTAGACGTTGGACAGATGTCACCCGTATAAAATGGGACAGTTTGCAGCATATCAAAACTAGCCTAGGTCTTTTTATTAAATTTCTTATACCAGTCAGTAAGTCTAATAAGACTGGTGAACGGATTGAAACCATTACGATTAAAAACAATCCTAATAGAACAGATATATGTCCAATACGAATGCTAAACATGTATCACTTTTGGGTTGGCCAACCCACCAATGGATTTGTTTTCAAATGTTTAGCACCTAAAACGTACTGGACAAATGATCCAGTCAATCCACTATGGAGCAATTACAGATGTAAAGGCCATTGGATTAACACAATTAAAAAATCATGTATTGGACATACGTCAAGTTCATTATCATTCGGCTATATTCATCGTTGGGCTCAACGTAATAAATGGAAAACATTACCAACTAAACACACGTTCAGGAGAACATGTTTAGTTATAGCCAAACAATTAGGAATAGACAGAAAACAAATTAATGAAGGCTTCGGTTGGGTGCCTAATTCAGATATGATTAGACACTATACAGCCGAACATGATTCAGTCACCCTAAAAACACCAGCAGTGGCCATTGCACATCAATTTGAACTTGAACAACCCTTTGAGTGTCTAAAAGAAATACCATTCATGAACCTTTAAAAAGACTTTAAAAATATCTTTTAGAATGGCAAATCTAAACATCCATCAGTTCAGTGGATGGACGGAGCATGACATTCCAATACAATATAAAAATGCGGAGCTGATTACAAAACATCCAATTCTTTTGGAATATCTAAAACAATATAACTGGAATCTAAAGGGTGGCCACCCTGACACAGCACGACAAGTGCTAAGATTCCAAAATATGCTTATAGATACTCCAGACAGAATGCTCTGTGAAATCCATGAAGCACAAAATCAAATCAAACTGATCGTGCCACGAGGAATTGATCAGCAACAATTGAAATTGGCGGACATAATAATTTTAAAAGTTCCCAAAATTGCTCAACTCAAATTCTCGGCCGAGAAAGATATGACCGCAATCATGACTGCAGAAGAAACCCCGAAAGGAAACAGTATTTGCAGCGGTTCTCTAAAAAATTATGTATCCAGTGATGATATTCTCACTGAATTTGAAATTGAAGAGACCAAGTCTATGGTGGAAAAATGGATAAAGCTAAAAATTTATCATCCAACCAACAACACCACCATTATTCTGGACAGCAGTTCAGAATCGGACTACGCCAAACCGGCGAAAACTCTCCCCAAACGATTCAGAAAAACAAGAATCAAAATACCAGAATCACCTCCGACACAGAGATTTTCAAAAAGAGATCGGCCGATCCCAAAACCTGGAAAATACGAATTATTCTGTGATGATTCTGATACTGAGCATGAAAGTGAAGATAACTTCACGCTATAATCTCACACACGTTCTTAAAAACTGATTTCTGGCCAGAAACACTTAAAACATTAGAAACATATATTATTTCTAGAATGAACGAACAACGATTGAATGAACAATTACAACGCCACTGTAAACAAACATTTGATTCAATCAAAAGTCGGGAAATGCTTACCAAAAAACCAAAGCAATTCACTGAATATACTGATGCGGCCGCATGTAACAGACAATATGATGCTAATTTTGATCAAGAACATATCGTTAAATTAGCAATTCTAAAATGGGGCAGAGCCATTCTCAAACACCTGGCGACAAGAGAACCCATGAAAATTGGTGAATTACTAGGAAACTATATTGACATACATGTTGAAGTTCCTTTCACCAACAAAGAAATGCCACCCATGAAGTATGCATTACTAGAAACCATGGATCTTTGGGAAACTGGAAAATTAACAATCCCAATTGCCACACGAATATTAACTGCAGGCCTGCAGCACACTGTATACGAACTGGCATTACTTGAACCAGCTGAAACGGAAATAAAAAACCTCTGGCTGGGATTAACTAATGCCATTTCGGGCATATCATTACCCTACTCTAATGCACAAAATGTTTTGATAAACTAACAAAACACTTCTTTCTATTATGGCCATAATACACATTAGAATAGATCCATTCCCAATACTGAAACTCGGAATACTAAAAAGTGAAGAAATGAGTTTCAGTACGATATTTCGGAAAGGAACGTCATAGAGTTCTAGCCAGAACACAGACGAATGAGTTCCTCTCCAAATTTAAGTATTCAAAAGTAGTCCTTATGTAAGGAATGATCACATTCTCGGAGAGCGTGATCTCCTGACGTCACAAGGATTACTCATGAATTACTAGGAATCAGTTTATCCCTTCTTTATATTCATTCCTATAATAATAAAATAATATGAGTTGTGATATTATGCAAGCATCATATTTCAAGGATAGGTCGGCCGATCTTAGAGAGATCGCGACCACCCACCCGTCCTCCCAACTTACAGAAGTTCTACTCAGAACGACTCAAATCGTTCCTCTCCAAATTTAAGTATTCAAAAGTAGTCCTTATGTAAGAATTGCGAAAAAAGATATATGACAGAATATAAACGTCATTTTAAATTGAACGCATTTGTAGAGAAAAAACGTTGTAAATAAGATTTTCGACATAGTTGA
>SCLD01016080.1:0-18628 GCA_004367895.1 Oikopleura longicauda
CACCACCGGTATAATTTCCGTTCACTATAAAACCAATTAAAGTTGAACAAAACGAATTGACCAAAATATTCTTTCAACACGTTTAAGTGTAGGTTTATGCTCAATAGTATTTAAGACAGGTCCAAGACCTACCGGGTAGGCAATTTAAAATTGACGCTTACGATACAACTTGTTTCATAAGTACCCGCCGAAACAAGCGTTATTAATAAGGACTTGAAATTATCAGTCACTAGGTCGTAGTTATCATTACTTTTAAATAAATACAACAAGATGACGGATTTTCTCGAACGCCTTCAAATTTTCAAAAACCGACTAAAATGAACGAGTATTAAGCTTGGGATCCGTTGAACATACATTTGACCTCTATATTTTTCGAAATTTTAGAACTTACCGAGAATGTCTGCATATAATAGGTTAACTAAATAAATGATAAAAATCATGATTATTGACCAGCTGATTTTAGTTTCTCTTTTGTATATCTCTAGTCTAAATCGTCACAGTTCTTCGTAAATCATTTATTGTCGCCTTGGTGATTATTCATAAAAAGAGGCAATTTTCCAACAACATCATTGTCGGACATCGGCTCCTCGGTTTCTTCATCACGGCGGCGCGCTGGAGGAAAAGAGAAGGGCGCTGGTGCGCCGCGGGAAGGTCCTCTCTACAGTACTTCTCTAAGTTAATATTATATTGATAGTAGTTTGCAGACAAATAACTTTTCTATCGAATCACATATGAAAGTCCAGATAAGGTTCATTTGAGTCAGCCAATAAGCCAAGTTCAAGCCAAGGTTTCAATATAAGCCTATTAGAAATTATTTTGAATTGGAAAACGGATTCGATTTGGAACATTTTCAACGTTTGAAATGCTGATTAACATTATTGGGTTAATTTACTTTGCTACTTTAGTTCCCTTTTTGAGAGGATGGTGTGAGGACGTTTTTTAAATTTGTTTTTATTTTTGTAGATTTTGAGAATATATCAGCGGAAAAGGACAACAAATATGACAAATATCTTCAGTAAAGATTTCAAGGTGCTTCAGACCATCTGTATACTTCTTAAGCACACAATACACTTATTACAGTCATTTTGAGTCGTTTATACTACAAAGGCTAATAGCATGATGCCCCTGGGTTCTTTGATATCAATGCTGTGTCATAAAGAGACGTTTCTCGCTGTTCAATTAAAAGGGAACTCACCTGTTAGAGCGGTGATGTCGTAGTAGGTTCCCCCCTTCTGGGGTTGTGGTATATACAGAGCGGTGGAGTTTGGTGTTGGATCAGAATCAGTCTCACTTCAACAATCAATGATTATCAGGAATAATACATGTTGATTAAGCACAGGAAGCTAAAATAGCAATACACTAAAGACTCAGGAATTTGTACGTTACATATATCGCAAAACGTAATTCGAACGTTAAAATAATTGAAAATCTAGTGTGCATTCCACGGAATGGGTGTCGGATCGAAATTGCAATTGAACTAAAAAACAACACTTAACTAATTAATGGCAACCAGCCAATAAGGAGCCACCACCTAGTTTTCGCTGCATTAATCGTCTAACTAGCTCGTTCAACCAATTATATGCCAAGAGAGACTGATATAACCTAGACATAATTTTTGCCCGTACCTAATTTTACTCTATTTAGACACATAAAGTCGGTAGGTATGCCTAAACGTCCGAGAGGCGGTGGCCGTGGTGGCAATTCCAACAAGACAGGTGGTAGAAATGGCAAACCTAAAGGGTTTAACGAGCTAAACGGGGTGAGTATTCGATCCGGCACCCATCCTGGGATGTAAATACAGCATAATCCGTTTGCTTTTTGGTCTTAGATTTGATATTTCATATTTAAGATAAAATCCAACCTCAGAATGAAATATCTGATTGCTTCACATCACGAAGACAATTACTCCAAAAAGATCAACTTTTCACCCCCAACCGGTCGTCAATATTTAGCATGGCCGAAACACATCGAGTTTCACTCCTCCACTCCGAGTTTCCTCCAGTTAAAATTCACTGATAAAAATAATGCTTTCTATGAAAATTGCCATGAGGATAGTAAAGCATTGCTCCAAAAAATGCCTCAAACTAAGACCACGGAAGGAACAACATTCGATTTCACAGAGGATTTCGTTCGAGTAGAAATAAAGGATCGAGACTGGTTTACAGTCGCCGATGAACTCATTCGATTAGGAATAAAACCAGAAAAAATCCTCTGTATTAACGGTGAATTGTTCGAACCCTCAACGGAAGGGTTACCATGGAGAACTAAAGTGAATTCTATTACTTTTGATAGTGTAAAAGACACTTTGTGTTTCATGTGGTTCAATAGAATGCTTTTAAAGCCAGGATCCACACATTTCCTCATCAGCCATAGTGAGACTATGGAATCAGCTGGTGTAGCCTCAGATACCAAAGCTAATACTGTAGAATACTGTCCGCCGCAAGCAGCTGTATTGATCCGCTTATGGACTATGATCCGGTATGGCTTAAATTGCCCGACCCATCTAAAATGTCTCCGTTTAGTGCGAGACTTAAACAAAGTCAATACTCAAGTACAAAAAATGAGAATTGATCACAGTCGAGCCTTCGATGATAGTATTGGAGGGAGCCACTACGGAATATTTCCCCCTTTATCGAACAGTCTGAACGCAGACGATATGGAAGATAGTGCAGTAATGGCCTTTAACCGTTTCAGTAAATTGAATGAAGAGTTCAAACCTTCCGATTTTCAACTTTCTAAATTTAAAGAGAACCGTCATTCAATACTACTCAATAATTATGGTCTGAGCTGGTCCGGAAATAATGGTCGGAAAAGTGACCTCCCTACTTTAGCCTCGGCCTATTTATCTGATGACGGAATACCATATACTATGGAGCACGCAGGGTCCATTAGTTACTGTCGGTCTTTAAAGTTTAAAAACCAATTTTGCTATAGCCGAAACCCGGAGGGACAATTGAAACTTTCGAGACAACTTTTTGAGATGTACACTAGAATTTTCGGTGTTAAAATGACGATCGATGGGGAGTCTGAAAATCGTATCTGCCAGACTGTACAAGGCAAATTAGCACCTGCCATAAAAGCTGAAATCCTTCCTATGGTGGATCGTCAGATCACTGAACGTTTCAATTCTAACAGCGAGCTTTTTGAACCACTTGTCAAGAAGCATTGTTCTGAAAATATCACCTCGGAGATATCCACCATGGTCGCCAACTCTTTGCCGGATCTTGTCAAATCTGAAATTCAAAAGCAATTTCAGGATCACATTCCTCTGGACCAAGCACAGCTGAGCATCACTCTAGAAAACCTGCGTAAGCAAGTCATTGAACAATCTGTTGCAGCAGCTCAAGCCTTATTGGATCCATCAATCAATCCGATTCGAGGGCATTTAACTGAAATCAAAAATCAAGTTTCTAATAATCGAAACGAAATCATTTACAATCAACAATGTATTGATTTAAATCGAGAGCGTACTTGTATGAATACCAGTCTGAGTATTGCCATCAATCCCAGAATTCAAGATACCCTGCCGGATGTTCGAAACATGGCCGTTCCTCTGCATGTATTGGTTGACAAAGTACCCGAATTGGCGCAACATGAACAAAAAAGACTTTTGATTCGACAAAGACTTAATGGAGGTGCTGGTTACTCAAACACAATGTTGACTAATGTTCCTAAACCGGGCGAAACTGTCAACACCACCACCATTATGGAAACAGAGTGTCCAGTCATCGAGTTTAAGAAACCTGATCAAACCTATGACGACCTTGAATTTCAAGACTGTAACAACACTCCATTAGAAGACGAAGTGTCCATTGTCGAAGCTGCCATGGTGGATACCGAATATTCCCAGTTGGCTGATCATCGTCAATCCTTTGAATATGCTCGTGCTGATGATGTAAGAACCAGGAATGACAGTAGCGAGTTAATACTTGGGTCTAGCGAGTCGACTTTTTCAGAGGACCAATCGGTCGTAAGCCGTGAAAGTATTGCAGCACCAAATGCGGCTTTTACTAAAAGAGTCGCAACCAATCTTCCTTTAAACTCATCAGAAAGGCGCAATGCATATAATCGTAAATATGCCTATGAGTTAAAACTAAGCCCTATTTTGTTTAACCGCTTACACTACATCATTCTTATTCATAACATAGAATTCGTCCA
Source organism: Oikopleura longicauda (assembly GCA_004367895.1). NCBI lineage: Eukaryota > Metazoa > Chordata > Appendicularia > Copelata > Oikopleuridae > Oikopleura > Oikopleura longicauda. The sequence continues at coordinate 4,159 of SCLD01016080.1, forward strand.
AATATTACGACAGTTGGTTAAGAATGTTGTAAAGTATCCGATTATGACTGGCTTACAAGAGGAAGCGGAGCTCATACTTCTAGAAATCGCTGATTATGATTGGTCCGCTGATAAAGTTCGGGCGGTTGTATACGGTGACGACAGAATTGATTTACCCAAAATCACGGTTAACATGATGAATTACATGCTTGAAATTTTTGAACTAAGTGAGATCAATATCCCATACATTAGAGCTGCAGAATTCAAAGCCTTCTTAAAATTATTGTTTAAAATGACCACGTCTGACTTTGACAAATTACATTTAAGGCCTAAAAGAGACATTCGATTTGTAAAACCTATTTGTAATTGTCAGAATCAATGGCCTGTAATCCATAAAAGTTTATTGCTCGAGGAAACTCGAACCAGACTGTTGAATAATTTACAACCTACAGACTGTATTTCATCACCAGTATCAAGTCAATCTTCATCAGTAGAAAGTGAATACACTTTTGATGGGTCGTTGTTAGATGAATCATTTTCGTCAATGGTCGAATTAGTCCGAGGTCAACCCGCTACTGACAATAAATCTAATTTTAAAAATCAGAATTCACTGAATCATAATTTTAGTTCGTCAGATCATCCCTTGCCAATATCCGAGCCAGTGGAAACAGAGGGAATAGCCCCGATTCCAAACATGCCAGACCAAGTGACAATGAGCTCGCTAAATCAATCATCGCCGAAAAAAAGCGAACCGAAAAAGCAGGTTCAACCGATGAGAGTCTTTAATCCAACTCAAAGGTATAATCTAGATTATTTAATCGAGCATGAAATGGCAGACAATGCCGACGAAACACTAAACGGTATTCCACCGGAGGCCTTTTTGTTGCCACCCAATGAGACCCCCACGTATATGCGTGACACTTATTTTACCAAATTAATTGAAAATCGTAAAATACCTTCAATTCATGACCCATTCGTAATCAACTTTTTGCCACCGGCATTGATTCAAAAAGCACATGATAAACTCACCAGGGATTTGAATGTAGTAAACAAGGCCATCAAAATGGGTAAAGTTGGAAATAACTCCAAATCCAAATCAGCGAAGCCCTCCTTAGAAATCGGATATGCAAATTTACACAAGCCATTACAACAAATCCCCTTTATGATGAATCAAAAAAGATTTGGCAATATCGACGTAATAGTAATTAATGAACTTATGTTAGACCCTATATATTTCGAAAATTCTACTCTAGTCCCGGCTGGTTATGATGTATATTATCACAAGCCAGTCTACGTAAAATCAAACAAAAAATATATTCGTAGAATTTTTTCAGCAATCCTAGTCAAAAGATGTCGCGGGCTCATAGTGAAGCAAATGCCGACACCAGCGCCTTTCACTTCTATATTTGCCAAAATACGCCAAATTGACGGAAATGTCAAAAAGTTAAATATTATGACCTGCTATCGTACGCATTTTGAAGCATACAATAACAACATAGGCTTAAAAATCTATGGCGCTAAGGATAGTCCAGATATCAAAAGGGATAAACATAACGCTTTTTATCAAAACACTTATATTAGCCTAATTCGTAAATATCAGAGTAAATGTAGCGGGGTTATGATGGGGGATTTCAATATGGATATTTATAAGCCACGGCCACAAGATAGTAAATCATTAGCGGCTAGCTTGAGAGAGTTATTCACTGTTTATGATCAACATGTCAAAAAGCCTACAAATCATACCCATTGTAGAAAACATGGTAAAAAGCAAATAGTGCATTCAAAAATAGATTTTTTCTTTACTAAAAATCTTACAGGCCGTTTTTCGCACAACCCTGGTGAGTTAATCGAAAGTGATGGTCATGATGTGTTAATTTACAAAACCTCTCTCAAAATGGACCCAGAACCAACATATTTTTCAGTCGAAACAGTGACAAGGCCTGATCGGGCAGTCATGTTTCGTACCGCCCAAAAATATTTAGACATTTATCGTAATGATTTAGAAAAAGCGTATAATGAAACGCTAGAAGCAACATTAGATCCTCCACATCTCCTCGACAAGCCCCGAACCAATGCATATACTCAGCTGTTTATAGAAGTTCTCGAAAAAGCAGTGGAAGAATGTACCGAAACGAAAACTGTTAAAATCCCATTAGGTCCAAGACTTTCATCTGAATCTAAATATACAAAGTTGCTTAAACAAGAACTACATTCTTGGAAGGTTAAATTACTAAATCGTAAACCTTCAGAAAGAGAACTAGCGTATTATACATTGATTCGGAAATTGTTACGAATGAGCAACCGGCTTGATTATACAACCAACTTATCGCATTGTCCAATAGGTGCCGAAATGTCAAAAAATGAGGTATTTGAAATGACTAGACGCTTAAATCCTAAGGATAAAATATCGATCGGAAAATGTGGTGACCACAGCCCCAATGACCTCCTGAATTATTTCATTAAACTTCAAACACAAGATACCGTTTCAGTGGACCCTAATTTTGACGGTTGGGAAGATCACCCAGTTAAGTTAAATTTAAGCTATTTTCAAGCGGGGTGGTTCGGTGATAATGTTGCAACATCACTACAAAAAAGTCTGAAAAACTGCAGACCACATCAGAAAGGGAAAAATTCTCGTCTCACAGCCACTATATTAGGATATTTTCCCATTGAATACAGTCGATACATAGTAATGATGCATGAGTGCAATCTAAAGTCCGGAATGGCCCCAGAAATCGTTCGAGAAACTAGATTAAGTCAACTTCCCAAATTAAGTCACGCTGATCTTAGTGCCTAAGGAGCAAGACGGTTTTTGAGTTTAGCACATGTTATGGCCTCTATGGACGGTAAATGTACGGCCAAGGTATTGTCGAATTATCTCGAGCAATTTGACGTTATTCCAGAGTCACAGCACGGATTTAGGCCAAATAAAAGTTGTTCAACACTGTTGGCAACACTTTTTTCGCATCTAAATTCTTTGGATGCTAAGGACAGCGTTTTTCTCATCCTCGTGGATGGGAAAAACGCCTTCGGGTCGTTGTGTCCAAATCAAATGCGGACCGCGCTTAGCAAAATTATGGAAGGACCGGTCTTAGAATATTTTCAAAGTGTCTTCCTTGAAAAAACAGTTCACGTGGTCGACAAGGGGAAAAAATCGCGTACACACACCTTTGATAGAAATATCAAAGGTGTGCCCCAAGGATACAACTCAAGTCCACATTTTTATACGATTGCTTCTTTGATAGTGGCAAACCTATTTAAAAACGACCCAAATGTTAAGATTCTGTGTTTTGCGGACGATATTTCACTCGTCATAAACCATGCTGATTTTGAAACAGCGGAAAAGTTAGCACGTCAAGCCTTGTTATTGGTTGAAAAACACCTAAAAGATATAGGAGTAGCAGTAAACATGTCTAAAACTGAAATTATGGTCCTTTACAAATCACAAAAGTCATTTAACGGACATTTCCCCGTAGATGATAAACGATCAATTCCAGAAAAATTGGAACTAAAACTCTTGGGCTTAAGATTCAATTCATTTTTATCAATTCAAAATCAGTATGATTTCATTATTCACGATCGTTTTCACAGGCACAGAGGCTTACTAAATTGCGTACTCCTAGCTAATTCCCGGATTAACTTGATAGTATTTCTTAACTCAACATATTACGGAAATATGCAGTATGCTATGGAAACATGGCCAAATATCTCGCCTAAAATTGGAAATCAGTTTGCATTTGCAATATCTCTAGCTATTAGAGACATTTACGGATTGCCGTCTCACAATGTTAATAATACAAGGCATTCGTACAGACAACTTTTCAACAAAGTCGGCCTTTTATCCCCATTTCATACTCAGAACAAATTGATATCATGTTTTGCGAATCGCAATCTTATGGCGGTTAAGGAAACTAATGAGCTTCGTGTAGCCACCGAGAATATGTTGCGAGTAAGGACCAAAACTGGAGCATTATTAAAATTTCATTTAATGGACTTATACTCATACCAGAGACTTATGTCCATAGGCCTGTTAAAACTGGAGGTTTATCAACCCAGAACCCTAAACAAATTTTATCCTAACAACATTCAAATTCCATTCAAAATCCTTCCTTCATGGGTTAAATTGGAGTTGTGCACTCCCGCGTTCAACCGACTAGTAAAAATATTTTTTAAATACAAATGTCCTCATCGCCAAGGCAAAAATGATACGAACTGTGTTCAATGTATTGAAATATACCATTCGAAGCAAATTATTTCAAAAGTAGTCAAAGAAGGTGTAATTCAAAGCAGAGAGTACAATTTTAGTCTACTAAATCACATGTCGACAGAGGGTATTTGTGAGTGGAATCAGGGGTTTATATCTTATAGAAAATCATTGGCCGATAGAATAATAATTATGATGCGAGAAATAATTCAAGGAAACGTCAATCTATAAACCACTATCCGATCATGACTAATGCTTTTTGCTTTTCCAATAAACATCATTTTTTAGTAAACATCATTAACACAATTACGATCATTCATTATTTATTGCGCAAGAACCACAGTAAGTTTACTATTTTCCGTCATCAAGAAAAGCAATATGAGACTGAGCCATTCGCGGAGGGTTCTGCACTGATCGCCGAGCTTATGCATCTAGCTCACTAAAATAACTCAGATGAATAAGTTCATACCGTTATAAAACATAAAGATGTAAAAATGTAATGTATCGAAACTTACAAAATGTTGACGTATCTGATTCTGGAAATTCCAATTTCAAGTCGGAGATCGGTGTCCATAATATGATAGGCACGGCCTTGATGTTCGATATTTCGAAGGTGGAGGTTTCGAAACTTAGCCACGGTATCATGATCGAATTTCAGCTCCCACATTCGGATTTGAACATTGGTAACCTCCCACATGCTCGCAAGCATGTGATAATGGGCACCTAGATAGTAAATTTAAGAGAGTAGGTACAGACAAGATGATATAAATCGTAGTTTGATTTCAAAATATCCTAATTAATCATTATTGTTTGAAGCTTACCAAGAACGCGGGAAATTCGTTTTCGACCCTCGCAAGATTCTTTGGTACAACAGTACTGGATAATCCCTTGATGAGTGTACTTTTCTTGTACCAGTCTCACGTGCGCTAAAACGTAGGTTAGAATTTAATATGGGGGGGGCGGATCGGTCTTACCATCTTCATGGGCAGGATCTCTTGAGTGGTGATACAAGGGAATTGAAGCCGTTTGAATGGCTTGAAGGCCATACAATTCATTGACCATAGCAATGGGAGCATCTCGGGCCTAAAATCATAAATCAAAATATCAATAAAGGAAAAGTAGATTTTAACTTCTAAAACTATACAAAGAATTTCATGTTTTATTTCACCTACTTTATAAATTATAAATGTAAGCACCTTAGAACAATTTTTAAAGCTGATAACTTAAGTAAAACATATTTTCTTATAAACTTACATTTCCTTTGTAGTTAGCGGCTCCGATGTTTTCAAGGATTCTCAATCCAGCCTTTGACAACTCGTATAAATTAAAGAGCTGTCGTCCATCGTAAGGTTTCATAACCTGTCCCATGAAAAGTCTTCCCAAGGCAACCGTGCAAACGGCCATGCTGCCCTTGTTGTTGGTGAGGCTGTGGCTTCCTCTTCCAGTAATTACAGTGAGATTGGGGTTGCTCAAAGGCAAGGGTAGTTTTAGTCCCAAAGTCTCATAGGATTGGCCATACTGTTCAGACATTCCTATATAAATTCATAATTAGTTTTAGAACCTAAAAGACGCATTTAGTCATCACGGAAACTGTACCTCCTAGAACGTGAAGCATGATGCCAACAATTGACAAAAAACAATGTTCTTTGTCAACATCGCGTAGGTGGAAGTCCAAGACCAGCAAATTGGCATTGGGATCCTTATTGAGGATGTCAATGCGGATGTCCTTCGTTGGTTTCATGCCATGAATCTCTAAGAAATAATGTTAAAACCCTAACATGTAATAAAAATAATGGGGTAGAAAGTTAGAATATTTATTTATTCATTTATAGAACTCACCACCAAGCGACTTGAAAAGGGAAATCATGCCGACATTCTCTACCGCATAAATTGGAGGGCTGACATTTGTAACGTTGGTCATTTGATTGTAGACCCTCTCGGAATCAGTATTGAACTTGGCGAAGTTCTTGTATTGCGATGACTTGACATGGTTTTTGTAAGACATATAGCAATATTCAGTCTTATCCTGTCTCTGGAACCAAACGTGCTGTTGACCACTAAAAATGCAATATTTATTGGACGGCTTAGACGGATATCTAAAAGAACCAAAGTTAGATCGGCCCTACGGTTTTACCAGACGAACAGTTTTACAGAAAGATGCTAATACTATTACAATCAACAAATATAAAATTATGATATGTAATGATCGTTCAAAAATAACTTCAGTTGAGAGTCAGATCGATTTTAAATCATTAGCACATCTGTTAGCTTTAGAAAAAACTTTTTCACACTTCTTGGCTTATTTATATCACGCCACCAATGGTTTCTCAACCGAAAATTACTCAATAAGCTCCAAAGAACTTTATCAGTTAAAGCTTCACACTGGCCATTTTGGTTTTCGGCACTATTCGGACCAATTAAACATGGCTTTAGAGTGGACACTTGGGTCAAGTAATTGGTTTAAAGATAAAACCACTCTTTTAAATGTCCATAATTTTTTAGTGGCTATAGGAAAAAGAAATCTCGGTCACTCACAGATGGGACAATTCGATTTTGTTTCACCAATCATAAATCGAGCAAATGGAAATTTTGAAATCCATCAATTGCAAATATTTAAAAGTCTGATTTCAAGACTTTCCGGGCCCATCTTAAAAGATCTACCATCCCTAGTCTCGTTTTACACAGCTTACAATGTCCAATTTGGACCGAAGCAAGTTTTTGTTGAAATTGATGTTATTGCATCAATAAAATTCCCAGGTATAACCTCCTATATAACGGAATTTTACAAAAACCGTCGCCAACAAGTCCACCGTCTTTTCAATACGGAAATTAAAAAGTCCATGGGATGCTCTTTGCATAACCCGGACATTGAAACGGTCCTAACAAGCAACGCGGGAGACGAGGGTTCACAAGATGAGATTGTCGCAAAAAATATGAGTGTCTCTAATGAATCATTCTTCAATGCTAGTCCAAAACTCCATAGAATGGCAAGCCAGCAATCTATCAAATCTAAGTTAAACTGGGGAGATGTATTTGGGACAAAATCATGCAAACCTATATCGCCATCGACCACTCAGAATACTCAAAAAATTCCAAAACAGATCCCTCAGATCGTACGTCTGGAAGCCGATGTAATAAAAGGAGAAAACTCCGATGATTACTTCTCCGATGAGCTTGAATTTGACGGATCAATTGTAGAATTAGGTACAAATCGTCATACAGAAAATCAAGCCCTTTTTCCAGTACCAGAAAAACTTTCTACAACTACAACAGATTCACAAAAACCAGATTCAACCGGTAAACCTCCTAGTGGCCCCTCCAGTTTTGACCTCTTACCACCATCGCCTACTCCGAACATCGATACCAATTTAGTCGCTAAAGCCAATCTACAAGACAATCAAGACCCGTCCGGTAATGACTCAGACAACTCGCCTGTCTTAACTAAGAGGAAAAGACCACGGGTATCTATCAATGCTTCAGAACCTACTCGTAAATCACGTAGAACTATCAAAAGACAATAAGTAAGTTACCTCAAGTTTGATTTTTGACCAGAAGAGGCTTCGGAAGGTAGCAAAGTCAGCAAATGAGTTCCAAGTTCAGCATGACCACCAGAATACTGCTCACGATACAGCTTGGCCATCTCATCACGAGGCAAATTGCTGTTCAAAGCATAATTGATATCCGATCGGGTACCTTAGTTTCCACGTTAGTATTAATTAACTAATTTATCAATTTCGTTATTTTTATCCAAAAATTAAAATTCAAGATGATGGGATATCGTGAATTGTTAAACGTCTCGTACTGACCTTGCAATATAAAGCAAAGGGAATCACGGTACCCTATCAATGCCTCTGCAATCTTGTAGCCATACTGCTTGGCCTCCTTTTGATCCATTGCACAATAATCATGAAAGGTCTTCAGATTAATCTTCAACTTGAAATGATCGCAAATCAGAACATAGGTCAGGGCGATCTGAAAATAGTCTTAAAAACGTAAAACTGCTCACTATTATAAACCTATTACTTTTTACTATATTGTTACTTTTAACTGATTCAATTGCTAGTTTAGAATGTTGCTTAGAGTGGTCCGCATGCATTATGGACTAGATGTCGTGACTTTGACGTTTCAAAGTCATCACGATATATCGCCACCATTATTACGACTTGCTTTATCCGAAGTTGCCGAAATAGATCAGATAGACATCGAACTAATCATAGCACGATCAATTTTTGATTGGGAAGGATTAGAAGGAGCCAGCTCACGTCTTTACAACATTGAAGATCTTTCGATCTCGGAAAGAAGCCTGTTAGAACTCCTCCACTCAGAACGAATCCGAGTTACATATTCAGGACCTGAAAATGAGCCATCTATCACTTACTGTATATTGTAAAGACGTAAAGACGTAGGACATGTTTCTGAATTTCCATATTTCTATATAGGTGAGATTCTCTCAAATGAGTCACTTTCGAGTAAATGACTACACCGTATTGTTGACTCACATATATGAAATCTGGAAATTACACTAAGAGTAAAATTACGCATATTTTCGAATATCATAGAATATTTAGAATACTTAGAATATTTAGAATGCCCATAATTTATGAGTCGCGTTTGATGCATGGCCTTGATGATTTATCTTACGATGAAATATCAATTAGAATATTAATTCATCCGGAGCTTTATGAAGAAAAAGCCATTATAACCGACTTTATCTCAAAATGGAAACCAGCAAGTATCACAAATATGGTTATTACGATAACCACCAATCCAACAATTTGGACTTTAGCAACAGTTAATTCTAGTGATATAGGGTTACTCCTAAAAAAGCAAAGTCTATCGAATCTCAAAATATCGGATATTTCGTGTATTCATTCGATTAGAGTTCCCATGCATCTGTTGTTCGTTATTGAAATAGGAAAAGACAAATAGAACTTACGGTACGGCCGGAGGTTGTTCGTTTAATATAGGCGCCCATATCACAAAACACATCATGACCCATACGGTCCTTTTCACCCATATTGGGCTCTCTTGGTCGCGACATGTCACTGGCTCTCGAGTGGAATTTGATCCAAGGACTTTAATGAAAAAAAAAAGTCAACTGAATCAATTTCTGACTCCGGAAACCTTATAAAATCTTTTTCCACCCACGCATTTTTTCAATCCGCGACCAATCAAAAACCTTTATAAAGGAACTTATGACTTTTTTAGATTCGTGATTGAAAATGATTCACGGCGCCGATATGAACATTTTATCTTTCTAATCAACATCAAACGAATCAGAAAATTCCATCACTCTTAAAACAATAGACATACTTTATTAAGAATGAGCTCGGTTACCAATCGAACCTCTGGCCGTCTGACCAAGAATGTTCCGGGCAAGGACATGCCTAAAACCCTTGGCCCCAAACCACCATTACCACCCAAACCCAAGACTGAAATCTCAAAAAGCCCTAAACCCAAAAGTCCCAGAGATAAACCTAAACCCAAAAGCCCAAAAACCAAAAGCCCTAAAACCAAGGTCAAACTTCCAAACGCCCAAAAATCAGAACAGAGCATACTGGAAAGTTTAGACTCTGACACTAGTTCCAATAATACCCTGTCCCAGAAATCTCTAGTGGATGATTTAGGAGAAATTCAGGAAATCTCATCTGATGAATTAAAATCAGCCAATATCCCAGAAGTCCTTCAAATACCAGATAACATTCGTAGAGAAGCCGGTCAGAACTGGCGTATGAAAGAGGCCATATTAAATAGTTTCCATTTTGGAAAGGCCACTTTGAAAGGGCATGATTTTGCTCGGAGCGATTCGGAAGTCAAGACGGCTACGGTAGTGGCCAGTGAGGAACACACTTTTGAATCCAAAAAATATCATGTAAAAGCCCACTTAGCCAATTATCACAAATGGGTGACACATGTGACTCATTACACTGCGTCGATTACGGGAAAACGAAAGTTAGAATCGCTTGGAAACGAGACCATTGACGAGATCACTCCCGATAAGATACAGAAGTTATCAAAAGGAACAGAAAAGTGTTACAGGTAATTCTAGTTAGAAAAATATGTTCTATTTTCAATCCAGCAAATTACTTTTCATTGACACCTAAATTGAAGTAACACTCAAAAGTGAATAAAAAGGTCATTTTTTCAAAAGCTGGTTTGTCCCTTAAATATGAAACTTATGTCGCTGAACAGACTAACTTGGAAAATTTGCGGTACGTTGTAAAAAACAATAACATTCATAGCAGTAATGTTATTGTCTTGTACTCAAAATGAATTTACTTCTTTTTTTGTAGGATTTATCATCTAACAATGGCCTGGAGATTCCTCAGCAAACTTTTCCCTAAGCACCCAGCATTCAAAATATTTGAGAAAAGATTAGCCAGTAATTCAAATTTGGGTGAGTATTAACTTTTTCTTGCAATCTATGCATTATGAATTGTGATTAAAAATTAAAGTTAATGTTAAAATAGGCAATTTAAGGCACTCTGATGGGAATTCCAACTGATAGTCCAGATATCGAAATGATCGTCAAATCAATGACAAAAAATCAGCTTTTTACAGCACATAGCACTTACTGTCCCATCTCACAAGATGTCCGAAATCCTTTCTTGGGTGCAGGAATAAAAACTGAAATTCCCGAGCCAACCTCCTATACTAAATCACTGAAACATAATTCTCAACTCTAGAAGCTCACCGGTTAGTCAATTGATTCGATTCTGCCAAATGAATCTTATCACAACTAAAATCAAAGTTTGTAAAACACCAAACTTTCATTCTATTTATGCTCATGCTACTCTTTTATGAGAAGCAAGAATGGAGTCGTTTCACATACAGTAGGACTTTCTACTACAATTTTTCTACTATAATGAATCCCCGTGTAAATTTACAATTCATATTAGAATATTTCATTATAATAATATAAATAGGGTATTTCCAACGTCCGGACATCGTACACGGCGAATTTAGAACAAAATTCTGGACCAGCCTGTGTAATGTACGTCCAAACATTACTTCTACCAGTAACACATTATACCACGATAAAATAAATAAATTCGAATCATGAAACAAACGAAATGGCTTTTTCTTTTATTTTTATTGTTTTTATTTTTGTCACATTTTGTTGGAAGGAGTTCATACCATTTTATCAAGCATGTGATTTCATCAAGCATAATGGAATATAATATAGTCCAGTACAATGCCGTGAAAAGCGTGGGTAGTCGTCGTTGCAACTGCGCCGGGACCGTTGGGCCACATTTTGCCAGTTTTTAGTTTTGAGCGGTTTTTGTGATTTCAGTGGAAATTGTACGGTCTGAAAATCATAAATGACGTTATATGGAAAATTGAAATAGTGATTCGAAGTGAGAGGTAAACTAAAAGCAATTATGATATGGCTAGAAATAATCGGCCACCCTCGCACCGGTTGGTTAAAGAATTACACACGTGATTGAGTCCCCATTATATAATAACATAACGCTATGCATAAGTTCACAAATCAAACAATAAGTTTGATAAAGAGACTTTTTTTCTGCACACTAGAGAACTTTATGCTGTAAAACTTTTTTACCATTGCCAACCTTAATATTCAAATTTCTAGCAATTGTAAAATGGACCGACGAGCGGTACTATTCGATCAGGCATGGCCCTCCGAAATAAGCTTATTAACAACAAGCAAATGGCCGAATATTAGTCTAAATAACACCACTACCGGAGTTCAAGTTAGCTTCTTTTCTGCTGCACTGGGCGATTTAGATCATAACCTCGCTAATGTTTACATTACCACTTTTGATGGCCTTCAATTTGAAAACTGGTTAACTGATGTGGGTAGACGCTTAGTTCAAAACAATTTGACAGAGGACTGGCTCATCAACCAATCTTTTATTTCCATTCTCACCCAGCGTCTTAACATCAAAGTGAGCGCTATTATGATGCCACCTCCAGGATTTGAACAGCCAAATCCCTTTCGAACTTCGTGTCACATTGGGGTCATTTTGAAAATGGCAAATATGAACTAGTCGTCGTCCCATGGGTTGCCATCCAGAGTTTGAGGTCAATGTGTACCATTTTATTACACTGGATAAAGTATTCTACCGCCCATAATTTATTTCTTTTAAAAATTTAGGATGGCTCGACGCTATGAGGGAAACGACCATGAAGCAATGATGCGACGATTGGAGGAATCAAGAGACCATGTAGAATCGGAATTATCACGAAATTACCCGAACCACGGTCGATGGTTCCATGCCACTAATCAGAACATAGATTACTTCTTTTATAGACACACAACTGATTTACATATCGTACCAAATCACACTATGATTGAACATATGGTTCGTCAAGCTAGAGAGGAAATATTCGAATTTGATTACGATGTGAACCCAGATGATCAACCTAATACACAATTCGATTTAAATGACATCATAGCTTCTAGAGTGCATACCTATGAAGTAAACATCGATTTAGATTATGATCTCCCCTCTATGCGACGCATCGTTAGACTTCTATTATATTACGGTCATGAACACCCACAATTCTCTCAAGTATCGGTCATCCTGAATTAGATAATTAAGACTGTCCCGGTGTAAATAGCATCTCATCTCATTATGCAACATGTATTAAAGACAGAATTGGTGGAATTGTTGGAGCTGGAATCCTATGGACTACACCCATCCGGCCCTTTGTTAGGATTGGAAGCAGCTCAATCAGAGATTTGCATGGACACAGGGCTTGAGCCATCTGAATTTTTCAAAAACCACAATGTAATTCTCCAATGCGTAAAAACACCACATGAAGTTGAAATAACACAAGACTGTGGCACGCAAATATTGGAAAGTTTATTAAATCATTTGGCTCAAAACGCAGTTGCCGACCGGATAGTGACTTTTCCATATCAAACCGGCAGTAAAATGGTGGAATCTTCTACTTTTGAAAACTGCAATGTTACCATCCAACAATGGTCCATCCCATGCTTCACCTCCGCCGCTCTGTTTTTAGACAATTCCATTCCAGTCCTTGTAGTTATCTTCGCTAGATTAGTCCGTACCTAAATAAAAATTCATCCTAATCATAGACCATAAAATTTAGAATGTCGCATGTTTATGCCTATGGTTACTTTTACTTCGATAATGGGTCAACAGTTAGAATTAAAATAGACCATACCTTTTCTAACATTGGCGATGTCGAATCCATAAGCAGATTTCCACATCAAGACCGAAGGAATTTCGCAAAGGCAATCATTTCCAAATTCAAAAGCCAAACGTACCACAAATTGGGACCCTCAGACATCACCACTCCGTTCGCCCGGGCCGTAAAAAACTTATTGCATGACAATGTCTATGCAATATGGGCTGAAAAGGGTACGGACATCGCTCTAATTTTAACAGGTTTTCCTTTTTGAAATTATTAAATTTTACCGATATGACAGGGGTAAGAGCCTATTCAGCCACCGTGTGCCGATTCTTTCCAATTCCCTGTCAGATCGCGGTTCTTGTATTTAGAATCCAACAAGAACCAGTCAAAATCCTATTTAGACGAACGTGTAGCTGCGGCAAGGAGATTAGTCGCGATTCCTGCTTCAAACGAATTAGCTGAAAAATTTCATTTGCCAATCATTAAATTGTAACCTTTACACTACTGCCTAAATAATTTTCAAAATTGCATAGGTTGGCAAAAACTTGTGTGGAGGCTACCAAAAGGCGCACCAACTTTTTGATGCCATATTTGGAATCCGGAGCCAAAACTTTTTTCACGTAAAGCCAAAAGCTGACTATAAAAATACACTTTTCGAAATGGTTTACACCCTAAATATAGGGCCGGGTGAATGTCCGAACATGGCGACCAAATACTGTCAAATCTGGACCGAAAGTTTTGCTGACTCATGGTTATTCTGATTCTGCTGGCTGTTTCACAGATCTTGTCAAAAAATTACCATCTGATTGGAATGTAGTCGGCTTCGATTTTCCCGGTCATGGGAGTAGTATATATTTTTCTTCTCTTAGACTATTTTAAAATGCGTTCAATTTTTCAACCTACGCACTTTCCTACGTAGTCCTACGCACTTGCAAAGGGTAAAAGATAAGCAAAATATATACTACTCATGGTGATTCGACTTTTCCTGAGTCGACCATTCCTCCAAGTGATTTATGCTTACATTCAATAAGTCACGTGGTAAATCATTTGGGATGGGATCAATTTCATCTTGTTGGTCATTCACTGGGTGGCATCACTTCGGGTGCTTATAATATTTTGTTTCCTGAACAACTTAAGGATACTGTAACCATACCAAAATGC
>SCLD01016195.1:0-18616 GCA_004367895.1 Oikopleura longicauda
CTCAAGGCCGGTTAGCTCAGTTGGTTAGAGCGTCGTGCTAATAACGCGAATGTCGCGGGTTCGATCCCCGTACTGGCCATTCCTTTTTAGGCTCCGGAAACATGCCGATAGTTACAGTGGCATTGTTTGCTTTAGCCCAGGCCGGACTGCCCAGCGGTCTAAACGACATAACTTGTGGAAAAGCTCGAATCATTTTTACTAAACTTGTTCAAAGAGAGTATTATAAAAATCAGAAGTTGTGATCAAGTTATAACAGGAAATCTTTCCCTTTTCATCCCTCACGATCATCTCCGTTACTCATAAAGGGATTCGCGGCATCATTCTGAGAGATGGCAAGAGTCATAGAAGTGGGTAGTAACCATGGACAAAACTCTGAGGTGAAACGACGTTTACGTCGTCTCCTTTCCAAGCTTGGTCAGCAAGTGGAATATTTGTCTTCAGTAGACGCACCAATGGCCCGCCCTGCAACTGATATTTCGGAGCGTGAGTTACGCAAGCGACAACAACAACACCAGCAAAGGCAGCAGAAACAACAACAAGGTCGAGCGAAAAAGCGTATCAAATACGTATCGACAACTAAATGTACAAGCAACACTGGTGACGGCAGTGGGGATGATGATGATCGCAAATCCGATGAAAAGTTTCTGTTCACACTCATGCTTTTATACTGCCTATTTCTGCTCTTGATTATTTATTTTGGACTGAATTACAGTCTAGCCATTATGGTCGCACTGTGTTTAGTTGCCATTCTTATCATGCAATAAATAACACTTGAATTAACATGTAAACTGTTTTATATTTCTCTGTATTTTTTTTTTCATTGGGGACGTCCATCTTAGCCGTATGAACAATAAATAGTGTGGAATCTTTTTGTTGCTAAACTAAACAGCATGATTGTGTTTACATTTTTGATTTCATGTAGTTGAGAGCGGAGCCATGCTTGAACCATTGGATTTGGAGATCATTGTAGGTGTGATTCAATGGGAATGAGTCTGACGAGCCATCGGCATGGGTGGCGGTACAGGTGACCTGTGAATTTTAGGTTAGATAATTGATGAATTTGATCGTCTCTTACCTGGGAGCCGGGGGCGAAGGTCTTCAAACCACTCAGTGAAATCTTGTCACCAGTCTTGATTTTGTCGTAATCGGCCGGATCGGCAAAGGTAAGTGGGAGCATACCCTGCTTCTTCAAGTTCGTCTCGTGGATACGGGCAAATGACTTGACGATAACGGCACGGCCGCCCAAGTGACTAAAATGCGCCAATTAATTACAGAATTTCTAGTGATAATAATTACCGTGGCTCCAAGGCGGCATGCTCGCGGGACGAGCCCTCGCCATAGTTCTCGTCGCCAACGACAACCCATGGGACGCCGGCGGCCTTGTACTGACGGCCAACGTCGGGAACACCACCGCGCTCACCAGTGATATTGTTCTAAAGCGGAAGAAGTTAGTTTGAAGAAATTATTCACTTCGAGATTTCATACCTTGACATTGTTCATCTCAAGGTTATCCTCGTTCAAACCAGTGATGAGGAAGTTGTTGGAGATGTTGTCCAAGTGACCGCGGAACTTCAACCAGGGACCGGCGGCCGAGATGTGATCAGTGGTGCACTTGCCCTTGACCTTGATCAAGATCTCGGCACTGTCGATATCTTCGCCATCCCACGTCTGGAAGGGCTCGAGGAGCTGGAGACGGTTTGAGGCTGGGTCAACGACGACCGTGTTGGCGTTGCCGTCAGCTGGTGGGTGAGTGTAGTAGTTCTCGCCGGCGAGCCAGCCCTGAAATTGAACATTTAGAACGTTCTAACTTTAATTCCGAAACTCACCTTTGAGGGCAACTCGTCGCCATTGGGCGCCTCGAGCTTGAACTTCTCGCCGTTGGGGGCGGTGAGCTCGTCACGCTCGGGGTCAAAGTTCAAATCACCAGTGATGGCGTAGACGGTGGCCAACTCGGGCGAGGCGACGAAACCGTGCGTCATTGGGTTGGCATCGTTGCGACCGGTGAAGTTGCGGTTGAACGAGGTGACAATGGTGTTCTTGTCGCCCTTCTGGGTGTCCTTGCGATTCCACTGGCCAATGCATGGGCCGCACGAGTTCGACATGACGACACCGCCAATTGACTCAAAGATATCGACGTAGCCATCGCGGGCAATGGTGGCGCGCACCTGCTCGGAGCCGGGCGAGATGGAGAAGCCGGCCTTGCACTTCATGCCGCGGTCGGCAATCTGCTTGGCAACGGAGGCGGCGCGGCCCATATCCTCGTAGGAGGAGTTCGTGCACGAGCCAATCAAGCCGTACTTGACCTCAGTGGGCCAGTCGTTCTTGGCGGCGGTCTGGCCAACTTCCGAGGCCAAGTGGTAGAGATCGGGCGTGAAGGGGCCGTTGATGCCGGGCTTCAACTCGTCCAAGTTGATGTGGATCAACTGATCGTACTCAGCGCCGGCGTCCGAGGTCAAGATGTTGGTGTGCTTGTCGGCGAGCTCGCCAATGGCGGCACGGCCGGTCGACTCGAGGTACTTCTTCATGCGGTGATTGTAGGGGAAGATGGAGGTGGTGGCACCAATCTCGGCACCCATGTTGCAAATGGTGGCCATGCCGGTGCAGGACATGGTCTCGACGCCGGGGCCGAAATACTCGACGATGGCGCCGGTACCGCCCTTGACGGTCAAAATGTCGGCCACCTTCAAGATGATGTCCTTGGGCGAGGTCCAGCCCGACATTTTGCCGGTCAACTCGACACCGATGACCTTGGGGCATTTCAACTCCCATGGGATACCGGCCATGACGTCGACGGCATCAGCACCGCCGACACCAACGCACACACCACCAAGACCACCGCCATTGGGCGTGTGGGAATCAGTACCAATCAGCATAACGCCGGGGAAGGCATAGTTCTCCAAAACAATCTGATGGATAATACCCGAGCCAGCCTGCCAGAAGCCGACGCCGTACTTTTGACCGGCCGAACCCAAAAAGTCGTAGACTTCGCGATTGAGCTTGTTCGCCACTGACAAGTCAGCAACGGAGCCGTTCTCGGCAGCGATCAAGTGATCGGCGTGGATGGTGGAGGGGACCTTAAAGTTCAAGTTAAAATGCTGAAATTTATAATTAGAGAGTAACTTACGGCAACGCGGGGCATGCCAGACGAGATAAACTGCAACATCGCCATCTGAGCAGTTGCATCTTGCATCGCAACACGATCGGGGCGCAAGTTCAAGTATGACTCGCCACGGCGAATGTCGGCCGATTCGGGACAGTCCAAGTGGCCGTAGACGACCTGGTTGTTACGTTAATTGATAGAAAGTATTAAGGTTAGTTACCTTCTCGGACAGAGTCAACGGACGTGCCAGGCGCTGACGGACAATGTCAATGTTCTTGGCATTTTGCTCATAGTTGATCGAGGCATCGTCGAAGCGGGACAGGGGTACGCCGGCCGCTTTAGACGAGGAGGTGCTCAACGAACGGGCTAATTTCCCGCGCAACATACTCTATTCCGGTTTCTAAACGCTGGGTTTGGTTATTGAAAACGAAACAAGGGGCAAGCAAAACGAACTGAACAATTTTTTCAAATCAATTTTGTTTTCCCAAATTTGACACGTTCTAGAATGTTTTTTTGAAAGTCAACGGTTTTTGCCGTTAAACTAATCTCAATGCCCTAATTTCGGACAATTTCGTTAATTTTTATTGGCCTTCCCCTTTTTTTGTTTGGTCTCAGCAGAAAAAACGAGTGGTAGTGTGCGTGTGTGTGTGTGGATATAGAGCGCGTGTAGGCGGGTAGCTAGGGCTAGAGCCCGCTTGGCAAATGGGAACAGAAGCTATTATACAGTGAGAATGAGTAAAGTGATTGGGACGTGTTAAAGTTGTGTCAGCGACATTTTTCATTTGTATTTCGTTGCTGAATATACTAATTCGCAGACTTTTTTTAGAAAACATAATTCATTCGCTTATTTGCACAACATAATATTGACAGTCGATTTCGTAATTAAACTTGAGTTTATTCAACAGTATATAAAGTAAATAAACACAAAATTCGGTGGTAGTAGTTCTTCGGCTATCCTGGGTCGTTAAAAGAGTGGATGAAAATGAATAAAAATGGTAATAACAAGTAGTAAATGTCATTTTGCTTCGTCAGGCAAAAACGAGCTTCATGTCGCAGCTGAAAGTGCCCGAATCGCCACGGCCCAGTTGAAATACGTGTAACTCAAACTCAGCATGGGCATTGGTGCCCGAAATGCCAGCGGTGGGCGTCATGCCTTCAGCCTCTGTCTTGACCATGCCTGACAGGTCTTCGTTCGCCTTGTCGTCGGTGACAAGATCAATAGTGTTGCCATCGGCACTGTAGGTGCACTTGGCCATTTGGAGCTGAGTAAGGTTGGAGTTTCGTAACGAAACATCCCGACATAATGTCGGCGACATTTATGGTATTTAATAATCATGTCGTCATTGCAGATGTTCTCGGGAACCATAAATTTAAAACTCACAAGCTACATGTTTTTTGTGTGGCAACTTTTAGTACCACAACTGATACGAAGTACGTCATAACTTATCCAACCGTGCCTTGAAACGAGTATCTAGTTGACGCCCGTAGTCAACCACCACGCGGATTGTATCACCAATTTTGAGATCGGTAGTCGAATTCGTTTGGCCTAGCAATGATCAAATATGGTTGGGTTCAAGCAATCGTTTTACATACCCGCTTCGTACAGTTTCATATGCGCCTGGCTGGTTGTCCTGCTTTCTTGGTGTCCTTCCGAGTCCAGTACATTCATGTCAATTGAAACGGTAAACTCGCCTTCATGAGTGCAGTTAACCGTTTTCTCGGCCACGGCCACCGTGAAGTTGTTTATTTTGGTGTTCAAATAAAGTTGGGTCGTACTGGTCAGATCTGGTGAGTCGACGCTACAAGTTCATTTCAGTTCAAATAGATGTCAGACATCACAATTTAACTAACGATTACAATAAAGCTGATCAATGTTATGGATCATAACTTAATAACTTAACACAAAACTGGCGACTTAAGTTATGGCGACGATAAGTTATCGACCTAAAACGACTTTCCGCTTCGGATTACCGTTTCTCACCAACTTACCATGCTTCACTCCATTTCAAGTCTGATTTTCTGTCGGCGTCAAATATCAAGTCACAGGCGTCATTGTTAGCAGCATGAACAGCTTCGATTGTGTATAGAGGACTTCCATTCGCGTCGACATCTTCCACACAAGTATCAAACTCAAACTCGAAACTCTCTGTGAGACATTCAAATTTCATATTGCTTGAAATAAACGTAAGAAGAAAAATAAGTAAAGCAAACTTACGCGAAATCGCATGTTAGCTGATTACCCCTGACAAAAGCGGCCAGCAGCGCCAAACGGAACATTTTCTCTTAGTTGTTCTGTTTATTTGAGTGATTCCGTTTATGACCAGATTATTTCGTATAAGACGTTCATGTGTACTGTTACATTTTTAACGACTGTTTTCACTCGTAGATGGTATCGTGAGCGCTAATGACATCTCAGGGAAATGGTAACAACCCTGGGAACTATTGACTAGACTATCAAATCACCTGAGGACAACTCATCAGTGTACAACTCAAGTCAAATTGTTGACTTCTTAGTAAAATTAAAGAACAACCGTTGTCTGATGACGGATGTTCATTTATGAAAAGTTAAGGTTTTAAGTATGTCGGAAATAATAAACGACTACATGTTTTTTTCCATGAAAGATAACTTTATTGGATAATAATTATTGAATATGTATTTGTAAGCCTCGTTAAACGCCATTGTCCGCAACTCTTTCTTTATCTGAATATACCGTACTTCCTTTTGTAATCATAAGCAAAACTACGCCTAAACGAGTCTTCAATAGACGAATACTGGTGACGAGACTCAGTCTCGGAGACTGTCACCGACTTAAGCTGCACGCAGTTTGAGACTAAAGCATGTTCATATAATATCCAGCTGAAATTCTAGTACAGTTTTTAGTTATTTTTTTGTAGATTTAGTCAAACTAAATTACAAAGACAGAAAAGGCAAAAGAAGACATCGTACAAATGAGTGAAGAGCAAATTGAACCGAAGAAATGGTATATGAATCCACTGAGATTGCTGAGAATTCGCCAGACAATATTTCGCATCAACATCATCTTGTACTTCATATTTGTTATCGGTGGCTGCGTCACGATTATAGTTCGCGAGTATTTCTTCTTGACCAAAGTGTAAGCTAACATAAGCATTTGGCAACAAAACAACGTCTATAGCGACATTGCCGAGAGCTTCTATCAACGCATAACGTCAAACTGCTCGTGCAAAACCGATTCACGGCTCGGTTTCCGGACTCGGTCAGGCGGTCTGATGGTTTATCCCGAGTATAAAGATGAGATGTTAATGTGGGCTGAGAAATTGCGCATATGGGGCTGGTCAACAGAATCGTTATTTCGCTACTATGACGACGATTTTCATCCGCGCTCGGTGCCGATGGAGGATGTCTTTGTATGAACTTGAATAAAAAAACAGATCAAAACTGCGTAATCTTGAGCGACGGTTTAACGATGAGATCCCTAACGTAAATTCTCGTAGCGTTAATTATGATTTTATTATTTTAGTTTTATTGTGCCACGATGTTGTCAAATCCGGGTGACTCTTCACTGACGTTGGCCTGTTCTTCGTCATTTTTTCTCTTTCTCCTCTTTTGCATCGCGTCAAACGTCTCCACCACCACCATATGATCGCCGCAACACTCGATGCGACATAAAGTGAACGCCGAGGCGATCACGATCGCACACAGAAACAAAAATTCACTTAGCCAAACGCCATTGTAGTAAGCGACACGAAACCAAGGAAAACGTAGTTGACACTTGACGCCGCTGAACCAGACAAAAATAGTGACAAGGAGCGATGACGAGCTCAACACCAACGAGCACCATGTCGCGTAGATCTGCAATTGACGCACAAATTTATAATTGTCAGTATAAGTGGCGACAATGCCCAAGACACCCGCCGCAATGCCGATTACACTGCCCCAGATGGTTTCGCCACTTGGATATTTAGTGCGACACCGATCAAAGGCGTCCTCGCCCCACTCGGCTGTTCGGCCGACCTGTAGTGTGCCATCAGCAAGATGAGCACTAATATTGCCGTAGTTGATTGAGCCGATTAGAAATGCTAAAGTGCTGCTGGTTTCGCTTTGAACTCGCATAGACACTTACTCAGTAGACAAAGGGCAAGCAAAGCAACGTCGCAGCATTGCAGCTGACCCGGAGTTGGCTTACCACCCCATCCGCAGCATTTTCCAGCTTTCATTTTTATTGTTCGACTTCATCTCCTGCAAAATTATGTATTATGTTGAACTAGAATCCTTGAACGAATCCTGGGTTCAACCGCGTTCATTGAACCCTTGAATGTTGGACAGAATTTTTGAAAAGATTTCTCATTCTACTCATTAGAGTCCACTAACGCCACTTACATAATCGGATAAAGGAGGGTTCGAAGTTACATACAATTCTATCAAAGTGAGTTGCAACGTGCTTGGAGTAAATTTGAGATCTACTGACAGAAAATGAAGAATATTTCCCTGCTCTGTACTCTATACAAATTTCCGCTTTCAATGACTGAGTGTACAAGTTCTTTAGTCTACAGTCATCGTCCCGACATGATGTCCACCTGTTTGTTGTCAATTTGTCACTGCCGTTAAATTTGCATTTACTTGGTGCGTACTGATAAGCCAGACACACTCGCTCAGGCGGACTAAACAAACTCGTTTATTGAGCTGACGGAAGAGAGAAGACGATGTCAAGTTCAAATGCGCTAACTTTAAATCCTGTTACCAAATACTGTTAATCCCTGGGAACGTCATATCGAACACTGTTTCCGGCTGCTTTTCAACTTAGACAGTGATACTGTATGCGGTCTGTAAGTCGGTGTGGGAATCATCACACCAACAAGAGTGCCACAGAGACCCACTTATTTCGATTGTTCACAATCTGTCTCTAAAGCAAACATTAAAATTGCTTTGGATCCAGACGTGAGAACAATAGAACTTTCACTTTTTTGGTCTTCACAACACCCCCAGAAACCGGTAACGCATTTTGTTCAGAATTAA
Organism: Oikopleura longicauda; assembly: GCA_004367895.1. NCBI lineage: Eukaryota > Metazoa > Chordata > Appendicularia > Copelata > Oikopleuridae > Oikopleura > Oikopleura longicauda. Next base: position 8,097 of record SCLD01016195.1, read on the forward strand.
GAGAATGAGCATATCCTGGATGTACCACGACAGTATTGACAAGACACATCGACCCGTTAAACTATTGAATGAGACGGAACAATATAAAAAACAAGTGATCCCAATCAAACAGAGAAACCGTGTTTACGCGCGTCGCAGTCAAGAGTATTTGAAAATTATTGGTAAGTCGATACGTGGTCGATACGAAACATGATTAGGCTAAAATTGGATTTAACAGAAAAATCATCGCGCAATCATCTAAATCGACATCGTTACGAGAAGGAGTCAATTGAGAAGGATTTGACGAGAATCCGCTACGAGAAGAAACACAAAAGTCTTTTTAAAAAGTTCCACACGCGCGAGGGCCTCGAACTTGCCAACCATGATGCCTTCAAAAGTTTGTTAGAAGTTGACAAGGTAAATGTTGTTTCACTATTGACGTTAACGCAGAACAACAGAACGGCGACTTCTTTGCCGAGCCCGAATTTGAGAGCATATATGGCTATCGTAAGCCAAAGCGGAAGAGCGACGAAGGTAAAATCAATTGATAAGTGAATCGGACAATCTAACAAGCGCCATTTTGAACACATTGTAGCATACCAATTATTGGCGAAAATTGAACGTGAGTCTGAACCGGAGCAAATTGAACGTCGACGCCAAGAGGACCAATATCGTCAGAGTTATTCGTCTAAGTTGGATCACGTGAGACGGTAAGCGACCACAGGGCGGAAATCTCTACCATCCATAACGCTTTATTGGTTAATTCCGGCAGCATACAATAAGATGGACTACTATCAATTCATTGCGCATTACTGTAGCTCATCATTATAGTAGCTACTCTCATGATTCATGTTATACTGTAATGTACATGGGTTACCTTACGTCAAATGTTAGTTTAGGGGCCAAACGAAGTTAACAGCTGAGGATGCCATATTTAGGGATTATGTTGTCATAATTGAGTTTGTCAACACATCTTATCAAAACCACTTGAATGATTTTAATCTGGCCTGTGAAAACACAATAACTACATCGAAATCACATGTTTCCCTTCAGCACAAGTCAACGACTGGAGGAGACGGCAAAATCGTTCAGCAGGGAGAACATGAGCTGTCGCAGTGCAAAACGGCTCCGAAGTCGACTCTACGTGACGGACAAGGAGAAGGCAAGCCAGCTGAAATTGCCTGCGTTGGAGCGATCAAACACGCAACGCGAAATAGTAATTCCAAAGCGGCGTCATGGTCGCTTAGGTGACTCTGACCGAAGTCATATCCGGCCCTATGTAACTATGTGAATAAAACCACGATGTTCGACAATTTAGAGCGGTATTCTAAGCCATAATGACATTTCGTAACTGTCGTAAAGTTGGAGTCCACTTAGAAAGTGTGCTTATCATCCAAAGTCACTTCACAATTGTGGTTTTGGCGGAGTTTGAATGAACGGTGGGGGTGGGTGAGGTGCCGGGATTCAGTTCGAATGTGACAGGATGATCTTTACGTGTGAAAACTGCCAATTTATTGAATTTCACACCAACATCATACCGCATCAGTGAAGATGCAGGGTAAAATGATAATTGCCGTAATAGATAAGCGATTTATGCTGCGCGTTGTGCACATCGCCATTGTTTATCGGCCAACCCCCTTTCTTTGTTCCGACAAATCACGTTTTAGCCGCGCTTCCTGACACCACCGGTATGGCTGCGACCCGTAAACGGGGAAAGTACGTACGACAATCCGTTGACCATATCCGTCATCAGAATGCGAAATCACATTTGGTAACATCATCTAATATATCAAATAGTTTTTCGATTCGCTTGAAGATATTAGCGCGCGGAATTTTTTTTTGTCGTTCAAGCAACAGAAAAACGTGAAATTAAGAAAAGAGTGGCTTGATAATCGCATCCTGCAAATACAATAGACACCAGTAGACTGCCAGGGGTGGACTAACCGACGAGAAACATTTTCGAAATATTGAAAGGCTTTCTAAACTCACGTTTTCTTTAGTTGTCATTGATCAATACATCAATGCTATTGAATCATCAACTGATGTGTAACATGCATTTCCCTGTCAACTGAGACAAATCACTTTTGTATTCCCAAAGTATCCATTACTTTCAAATTTAGAGTATAAGCTTTAAGGAATGTGCTACCCTGTTTCCGACGCGCAGTGCCGGAGTTTAGACTTGTGCATGACATAAGCCGCTTATTCACGGCTGGTGTTCACGTCTACCAAGATTTTACGGACATTTTCCATTAAAACGAGTGTTCCCGTAATTCCATCCCAGTGCGGAATTCAGCGCCGCCCGAACTATGCTGACAATGCACAAAGCTGATGAGTTGTTCGGTAATGTCTCTACGCTAGACGACATTTAGTTTTTTAGACTCGATCTAGTCAAAAATTCGATACACAAAATTGCGCAAAAAGATTTAATTATACGTGGTTGGGGTGGTGGGCTGGACAAAAACCAAGAAAATGGACTCTTTCACTTTGGACATTAATTACGGCGTCTGGAGGTGGTAGTCACTTGCAGGTAAGCCGTCGACTTACAGCTGAGTTTGACGAAGAGCTCCAAGAAATTGGCATTTTACCATATTTTTTCGAACATCAATGACTGCATAAGAAAACCTGTAAAATAAATTTTATGTGCCACGCGACTGGACACATCCTGATCAGATTAGTTGCATCATACACTCTAACACCGTGCTTAGTGTTCAAAAATGCATGAAGTAGTAGTGAATGTGTTTTCAAATGAACTCCTTTGATGCAGCTGTGTTGGAGCTAATATCGGAGACAATATCGAAATCCAAAACACGGTTAGAGAATCCGTTATCATGAACTGTGTACCAACAACCGTCCCGTTGCGCAAATTTTGTGCTGATTATAGCTGCTTACTCCGTCGTTAAAGTGCTCTTTCCCCAACCTAATGTTCACCACAAATCCGGCCCGTTTTTCGAACATGAAAACGGCAGTTAATGTAGTATATATCAAGCAGCAGCAGTATTGACGCTAATTTCACCGTCAAGTACACGGATAAGGGTCTTTGCTGCGGTGGCGGTGGCACAGGTAATGGTTCACGTTAGCTAAGTAAGATGGTAGTAACAAACAAAAACTTCGAGGTTTTGATTACACACCACCGCGGTATGAAGGGTTTCGATAAATGAACTGTGCTGTGTGAAGGGTAGCCGTTATGGTCATTAAATTTCTTATCAGTCGCTGGATGCAGAAGCCTAGTCATAATGGTTTTTACCTCGTACTTTCGTGAATGAGACTGCGGTTGATAGATTATAAGCTGTCAATTTATACGTTAATGGCCGTCTAACATCATCATTCTGACCTGGCAAAATCAACGTGCATCATTGTCTGATTGATGCGCGCAAAAAATGGTCAGACGCATAAATCGTTTATGATTCATATCCGCCCATGAATCAGCTCTAGAATCTTCTGTGGTGTTGATGGTGGTGGAGGTTGAGGCAAGGCGGGCTCTGTTGCGCCACCATAGAGTCCTCACTAACTACTTCAAAACTTCTTCCAGTAGTCGAAGTGAAGTCATTTAGAATAATTGTATAGGATCCGACGCACCAAGTCCAGCTTTTGTCGTTTTATTTCGTGCTACATCTCGCTACACTACAACTGAATATCAGGTAAGAACAAGAGATCGAAATTTTGAGAGTTGAGCTGAGAATAGGGATGATGCATTGCACTGCAATGCACCATTGATGATGAGAAGGGAGAGATCGTATAGGTGAATTTTGCGACTTTTTTTCATGTGATTTTTGACATTTATCTGCGGTACATGTTTGGTAATTTGATTTAAAAAATGGTTGGAAGTAGCTCGATGTAGTTTGAAAATCTTTGTACGCATTTATACACTGGACTACACAAATTGTTTTATGTTGTTTGTCAGAAAAGTAGAGTTTTTTGTTTAGGAACAAAGTTATCTACCAGAAATAGTTTCGACTGTAATATCATAACATTCTGTTACTTTATGTTGGTCATAATTTCAGTACCAAATATTCGCTTTGGTTAATTCATGTGGTTTCCGTATCTCTCGAAAGCAAGCGACAATGGTGTTTATACCTCTTTGCCGACATTGACATAATATAAAATTAATTCATTCCAATGCAGCTCATGCCCAATAGAATGCACACCAACTCATTCCGCTTGGTTTTCATGGTGTTTAGTACCTGGAGTGGTTTCAGCGTATTCGCGTAAATGAACACTCTGATAAGAACCGCTATTGATAACTAAACATGCCCCGTCGGCGGCTTCAACCCGTATCATAGTATAAATAAGTGTTTACTATTCAATTAAACGTTTGAAACCGTGAAATCGCGCGATATGTACTAAGGCTCTAAACAATTTCGTCTTGGAGATATATAGTATAAACGACCGTAGATAGTGATACGTCTTCTACCAAATACCGTTTTGTTTTTAGACTAAGATAAGCACATTCATTTTTTAGCGTTTCAATGTTAATTTATGGACATGCAACGCAATGACAGCATAGGCCAGCTAGTATGTTTAGGGTTCCGTTTACTACGTGATTTTGCCAATATTGTTAACCTGACGTAAAGCGTGTGGTGGCCAGCAGAAAAAAGAATTAGAACGTTGCGTTGCGCCAGCTGAACAGGCGACCCACACAGTCACGTCACTTAATTTGTGCCCGTGAAATTTGACAAATTATTTCAACTTCAACAACAACCATCATTTTCAAGCGTCGTTAGCACGGAAGTGAATATAATTACACTTGACAGATGTAACTGATTCGAGGGTTGGACTCGGCTCGATACAACTTTAGAAGAGTCTGTTCCGCTTATCTCTTTACTTTCAGACAACCGAAACAAGACAGTAAACGAAAAACAAAACCACAACAGAAGACAAACAAAATGAGGCTAAATTTAGCATTGGTGGCGTTATCACAGATAGCGAATGCGCAACAAGCGACAGGTAACATATTTCGTGTGTCGATTTTAAATGGATCTAAACAAAAAATTCAAAAAAGATCTACCGAAACGGGTTATTCCCGGATTCACGCTCAAACTGCGCAGTGAAATGGACCAGCTCCAAAACAGTGTACTCTACAGTCCGCGTGCGCATCAAAAGAATGCCTTACGCGGTACATGCGCCGATCGACCCCAGGGAAACCAGTGCTGCCCGGGTCAGGACTGGAACTGCCAGCCGCCGAATGCGGTGTGTTCGTGTGATGCCCATTGTAAGAAAATGGGCGATTGCTGTCCCGATTATGACGACACATGTGGTCACATGTTGACGACGGGCCCGCGCAAGTGTACCGGCTCGGCAACGGGCCGCATCAATGGCGATCCGCACTACCACACATTTGATCAGAAGATGATTCATTTCCAGGGCAAGTGCAGCTATGTGCTGGCCAAAAACTGTGGCGATGGGCCCGTTGATTTTCGTATTGTGGCAAATAATGAGAACCGATATGGCAATATGGACATGTCATGGACGCGCAACGTTTACCTCACCTATGATCAGACCAAAATTGAAGTAAAAAAGGCACTCGTTTACTTATATCACTTTTCGCTTTTCTTTAGACCAAGTAATATTGTGTGTATCTAACCATTTAAAATTACGCCTAAAGTGAACGCAAAAATCAGAATCGGATTATCGAGTTAAACGGTGAACGCGTCTATACGCCTTACATGCTCGATGATGGGACGACGATTGAACAGAGCGGCATGTACATTGCAGTTCGCACCGGATTCGGTGTTGACATCTACTACGATGGTGATGGCAATGCTGAGGTGAAAGTAACGTGCGATTGGTTTGGCAAGCTCTGCGGTCTGTTAGGCAACTACAATGGCGATCCTGACGACGATTTTAACGGCTCTGACAATGTTGCTTATGGTGACAAGTCAGTCGAAGCATTTGGCGAGTCGTGGCGCGAATGGGCCGATCCAAACCAACCGCCCCACTGCGACCTGAATCAGCTCACCATTTTGCCCGCCTCGCCAAAGTGGTTCGATTGGGTCGAGGGCTTGAAAGCACGACCCAATGCGGCGATGCCATCATGTTCGCAATCACAGGCACGGTTGTTAAAGTAAAAACATTATTGACACCAAAAACGATTGATTCATTTCAAGTTAACCCAAATACTAGAGTCGTTCTAATCTGAACCAAACTCATGATCCCTTTTTTTACCGCTAATGTTATCTAGTTGCCCAGGTTATAAATTGTATGTAACGTGACAATGTTTTAAGAGTTGACGTAACAACTACACGTTAAAGCTACCCCGTTTGTAGTATGTTTAAAGATAAATACGAAAAAACTTATTGGATTCTATAACATAACGCACACATAGGTAGCAGGCCTAGTAATCGTTTTTTTAATCCGCACAATGCTAGTCATGCCAAATTCCAAATCGAAAAACAACCGCAATTAAAGTTTACCCGTGCTGTCAAAAAATGTGAGATCCTGTCGGCGCAGAACGACGTCTTCGCGCCATGCCATGCCAAGGTTGACCCGGCCAATTTCTTCGAGAATTGCGTGTGGGACCAGTGTGCCACCAATCTTGACCCCGCTGTGCTGTGCAATTCACTTTCAACAATGGCCAAGGTCTGCTCCGACAAGATGGTACCCGTCCAATGGCGCAGTGCCGAACTCTGTCCAGCTGCGTGTCCAGCGAATTCGCACTATGACTACTGCGGACCAGTTTGTGTTGACTCGTGTGCCGCCTCGTTCAATGACAAGAATGAAGCATGCAAAACGGCACAGTGTGTCGAGGGTTGTTTTTGTAATGAGGGATTCGTGTGGGACGGGCTAACCTGTGTCAGACGTGACCAGTGCGGGTGTACCAATGGGGATTTGAGCTATCGCATCGGGGAAAGCTACTTCAAGCGTAATTGCTCGAAAAAATGCACTTGTGTGGGCATTGGCAAGGAGGAGTGTGAGAGCGACCCGTGCCGAAATGACGAGGCTTGTGTTGCTTCCGACTTTTCACGCTCGGGCGTACTCCTTTTCGAGCCGGTCTACCAATGCGAACGAGTTAAAGGCGTCGGTGGAAAGAAACGACCAGGAAACCGACCAGGAACCAGCTTTCAACTGGGACAAAGACCAAAAGACAAGAAACCGAACACAGGAAAGAATGATAAAGATGATAAAGATGTACCTGTCGATGAGGACGAGGATGATCTCGACATTTGGGGCATTGACGCGCGTGGTCGCAATCGAACCATGCTAAACGCTCCTATGCCAAACTTTGGCCCCGAGGTAATTTACCCCGCCTGCTTGCCCACTGAAAAGTGGACACGGGGCATTGTCAAGCCCGATTGGATCCCGCCAAACCAATGCTGTGGCAATCGTCCGTACAATGATATGGTCAGTATACTGTTAATTTGTTATGTTGTTTAATTCAAGCTGTTCAGCAATTCGCCTGTTGCAATAATCTGGCGTTGTACGACGAGCGTGAAGAGAAATGCTGTACACGGCTTGGGGTGGTGATCAAAAAGTCGGAAAAGTGTTCGCGACTCGAGCGTAAACTCAGCTCGATGAGCCAACTCTAATTCTGGTCTTTTTCCATTGCCATTTCACCTCAAGAGTGTCACACGCGCAAATTCTTCTTCACTTTTACAAACTGCACATTTATACTTTGTTTATTTTGTAAATACATGAACAAATCATCTGAAAACGTTTAAAACGACTTATTTCCGTGTTGATTCGGCCAATCGGATTGTATACACGTGTGTTCCCTTTTTTCACAGACAAAATTTGGCAACACTTTCGAGGATGTTCGTGTTTCCGACGTGGATTGGAGACGATTCTGATTCTCTCCTAATCTCTCTACTTAGTCTACCACTAAGCTTTTGGAACTTGTTGTGCATAGTGTTTTGGCCGACTCAATAAAAATGTTATGGTGAAATCTTGCTACATATTTTATTTTTTGTTCAGCCAGACTTCATGCCTAATAACATGACATCAAAAAAGCTGAGACCGTTATGCCTACTAATCACTTTGTGCGAAGTCCTGTGAAATACAGGACTGTTGGGCAATATAACCCAGAAAAAAGTTGAACTATTGTGACCAAATCACACGAGTTTCGCTATATTTGTCTCCAAAAACAATTAGTAAAATACTTAAACCTGAACTGGCGATGGTTTGTTACAAGGGACGATTTTGACTAAATTTATCTAACATGGAAATTGGGCATGTTAGGCAACATGATGTAGTCTGTAATGAACGTCAAAAAAACGTTAAAACGTAATCGGCAATGTTACTTTTTCGTGTTTTATTGGGCTTCTAAAATCAACATGAGGTAGCATATCAGAGAACAGGGACAAAGCTATCAAGACACGCGGGATACTCATAGTCATACATGTTGAGCTGGACTGGTTCGGTTTTCGGCGAGTTGTACTCGGAAGCGGACGAGGTTGGCGACAAGGACTGGGCATCGTGATATGGCGTCTGTTCAGGCAGTTGTGGATACGGCTGATGCTGTTGCAATTGGTTAGGGGCGCTGGTGGTGGTGATTGGCATGGGGAGGAATTCGTCCACTTTCGCGTATGCACTTTGTGGCACCATTTGCGGTTGAATATAATTAGCGTACATGGCGGCGGGATCGATCAGTGGCTGTTGCTGCTGCTGATGCATCATCATGTAGGGATCGTAGCTGGGCGCGTAGTACTGCTCCAAAGTGACAGCTGGTTGTGGCGGTTGTGGTGGTGGTGGAGTGTTGCCAACGGAAAGTTGCGATGGCGATGCCGTTTTATTGCCCTTTTGTTTGCGCGCACGTGCACGTCGATTTGAGAACCAAACTTGAACACGTGACTCCGTCAGCCCAGTTGCTTTTGCCATTTCTTCACGCATGTACACATCCGGATATTGAGTTTGGCCAAAGAACGCCTCCAATTGGTCCGTTTGAACCTTAGTGTAACTGGTACGGGCGCGGCGTTGCTTGCCCATATCAATGCGGGGCTGATTCGTTTGCGACAATTCAGACAGTTTCTTCGTCTCGGCTCCCGGTTTAATTGAACCAGTTTTGTTGTAGCGCGTCAAAATCTTTGAAACGCAACCGTGGCTCACTTTGAGGGTACGCGAGATCACACATGGTTTGACACCGGACAAGGCAAGGTTGACGATTTCTTGACGCATTTCAATGGGCAAGGCGCGTCCGTTGATGAAGACGCCGCCGAGTTGGTTGAAACGACCTTCAGTTGGAGATGACATTGTTTTAGTTTTTTGGTGGTTTGAGTGGTTGTTGTTTGAATTGTTATGACTATTTCGTAGAAATGTGCACCTTATATGTATTGGCATGGCGCTATGGAGTGAAAGTGAGTGTGATTGACCACACCTGTGCGTGCACCAGCAAATTAGTGCAGGTGGCCCCAATCAAGCCCGTGCATGTTATATTGTTCACTGATTGGTCCTGACCCAAGTCTAACTATGGTGCACCTTTCGTATGATGTTTTTATGTAAGAAGTCAAATGTTGAATTGTACTGTGATATAGGTTGAGTGCCTCCTGCCGTAAAATAAACAAAAATTTTATTATATCGCTGATATGCATTTAACGTATGGTCCATACAGTGTATGACTAAAGCAATACTTGTCGAATGGGGACAGTCCTTTGAAAAGTTGAGGGAGTATCTTTCTGGTTTGATATTTGGAAAGTTACTTATCTCAACTCATCTAAATGAGGTCCAAACTGGTTATTGAAAACACCTCCTCATTTTTGTAGAATAATACAGTTGTGATCAAGTTGCCTAAAATCATTGAGACGTTTGCGTCAATCCCAATCATTTTGAGTTCAACTAGAACAAAACTGCGAAAGCCGCATAAATGTGGAGCTTGCGAACGATGGCGCTTTGACGATTCAGTCAAAGCTAGCCAACGTCACGAGACTCAGATAAGGGTTTACAATTTTCGATCAACTTGGCAAACTCTCTTTCACGGGGTCAGTAAGTTTTTTGTAGAATAAACTGTGTTCAGTACAGACATCTGCGGTCAAAGAATCTATACATACACGAGTACTTTACCAGCAGATGTTCAGTACTCAACACACACATAGTAATACGAAACTGTCGCTTGCCGTCTGAATACTCCTGCAATAAAAAACCAAAGAACTTTTATAATCCAGTTCAATTTGCCTTTCAAAGCGCATACAGTAGGGTTCGAATAGAGTTCCGCTTAATAGAGTTCCGAAAGTGGAACTCTATTAATTCAAAAAGCCCTTGATTCATCATTTTTTACAAAACATATGTCGCGCATAATGGAGTTAGCATTAGCATTAGCATTAGCGTATATTGACAACATTGTGCCGGAGTTAAACCTGAAGCCATTGTGATTACTGCGTTTCATCACCAATGATCATTCAAGATTCAACTTAGGCAAAACTGTCTAGACTGAACTCTCTGTTGACTGAGCGACATGAAGAAGTGAACTTTGTTTTTATGCGAAGCTGGGGTGGCGCAATTTCGCCCTAGCTGAATCGTCAACAACTGACCCAAATCAAAGAAGCTTTGATAAGACCTGATCAATCTCGAGTGAAACGCTCCACGAAAAAAATGACAGGAATGTTGATCAAAGA
>SCLD01016306.1:0-18611 GCA_004367895.1 Oikopleura longicauda
ACCAGGCGGTCAAAATCGCGATTTTATGCATTTAGAATTAAATAACCGGCTGGTTAACCACCGGAACACTCGAATATCACCTTTTTTATTGCATATTTAGTTAATACTACAATTTTTCGACAATAATTTTATCATTTAAGAGTCTTCTGCTTACACGGGTATGAGTATCCCAAGACTCTCTTCATTTGTCAAGATTGTGATAAGAAGGGGCTGCGAAACAACCTCATAGAGGTCTTATTCTTGCCATACTGCCGTTTACACCGACTTACTATTTTATGAGCTTTTGAATTATTAAAATGTTTTTTATTTAAATAAATTCGCAGCCATTTATTATTGCATTATGTATTTACACTTTTCATCCATTTCATCAACGGTCATTTGCGTCATTTTGACATTTATAGCCGTAGCATTTGGACCTGAGACATATTCTGGGAGCACACGAGTGCTTTGCCAATTTGTGATGTCCAATAATTGACTGTCCGTTTGACCATCTGCCCAGGCTGCATTTATTATTTGCACTCTGCCTGAGTGGGCTTCGATCCACCATTTTCGTGGTAATTTCAGCCGTTTACATATCTTGTGCCACTCATACGTAACATAATGACTCGTGGCCGGGTCTGGATTTTTCCCAGTAATGAAGTCAACGTCGAGTTCGACTAACGGCTTTGATGGAAACAGAAGATCTTTCCTTTCAGAGAAAATTGGGTGCTGCCCAATTGTTATTCCCGCATAGTGCTGAAAAGCTTTCATTGGGCACAGATCTGTTTCCAGTCTGTTTTCATGAGCATAATAATACACAGGCTTCTTTCCATCTCGAGATCGTTTACCCCGTCGTATCGTGATCTTGATGTAAGATAAACCATTATCCGAGATGACACTGAGATCACTTTTTCGTAGCCGTAAAAGTTCGTCAAGACGAGCTCCAGTTGATAAAGTCCAGCATAGCAGTAGGTATCCCTGAGCTGCCCTCATTCTTTTTTGTCCGGTTCTTTTCATAATGTCATTTTTGGTCTCGAGAATGACACTTTTCCAGATTTTATATGGTGGTGTAGTCGCTCCTTTTTTGGTTATTGGTTCAGGGGCGCTATCAATTCTCTCTTTTATAAAAGAGTTGGAGATTAACTTGATTTCTTTGTCAAAGTTATTCATTGTTTGGATATTCATAAGATTAAATGCGGCCTTCATATCTTTTAATTTCTTCAACCAGCCACCTGTGGTTAAAGTTTTTGCGCCTGCGTTTTCTAGACACCTCCAGGCCGTGATAATTTCGTACAAATTCCAGTCACATAAATTCTTATTCCAAAGACGAGCGATATTTTGCAATTGAGTCTGGGTTAGTAGCATTGATTGGATCGTTTTATTTCTTGCAAAAATGACTTCACATTTATTTTCAGTGTCTTTACGCAGATCTAAATTATGAGCAATAATTCACACTCATTTTTTATTGGTGATGATTATTATGGTGTTGAAGGCTGCCTTTTATCCTCCGATGAAGAAGGAGAAGATGATACCGGGCGTAGCAAAGGTCATCCTATTGAGAATAAAGTTGATGTTCTTAAAAACCTTTCAAACGGATTTGCGTATCATAAGAATGGTCCTGCTCGCGATTATGCTTGGACTAATGAAGAGATTCGAGCTATGTCTAATCTTATCCGTGAGAAGCACGAGTCCGTACGTGTAGCGAAAAAGAATAAAAAACGAGTTATTCGTGCCCAGAACTATTCCGGTGAATCCTCTGGCAATTTTTTACGAAATTGGGTTAATTCATGTCTAAACGGTAGCCGATTTCCTGATAATGGAAATATTCGTCGTGGACCCGAATTGGATCACGATGAGTGGTCTAATCATAAATTATGGCAATACGTGAGTGAGACTCTGCAACATGAATTTCATTATTGGTCCCAGAAAGAGGTTGAAAACCGTCAATTATCAAAAGCCGATTCTGAAAAGGCCGTTTATCCCAAACTTGAAGATTTGATTTTTCGTCATAACGATGATTTTACCGCTGGACTGTGGTCAGAATTTCACGAATTTTGGCAGCCATTCATATCCGATTTAAGGTTAGCGCTTTAACTTACGATTTAAAATTTCCAATGATAACTTCATTTTAGTGATGAGGATACCGAGCTGAAAAGGGAAGTTAGAGAGAGTCTTTTACATGGGATTGATCTCATTTCCCATGTTGATCATGTACCTATTGAGGACTCACGTGTTTGGAGATCTGTTCGTGGAAAAGATATACGCGTTTTTACCAAACCGTATATCAATGCAGAGTATACTCGACAACGATTTGGGAAGCGAGATTATTCTAAAGATAAGAACTGTAAAGCTTCGTCTGTATGTGGTTATACACCTCGTATCATAACAGATAAAATGGACGAAAGGGATGTGTTTTACTATCCAACTGGTGGGAAAAATTTGAAATTTATGCACGTGATATGTTCTCAACTTATGTCGTGGATAGAACAAGATTGTGTTAATTTGCTCGGCGAATTCGATTTGCAATCGTCTGAATATTCAATTGAGGCCGTTTTGCCTTTTATCATTGAAATGAGGAAACCACGAACCTGTATTGATGGCAGCCCATTCACTCTCTGCGCTCCAAAACCGAAACCACCTTGTGTCCTTGACAATGCTTCGGACTTTTTACGTCTTCTAAAGCCTGGAGATCATTTTTCCGTCATTGATGATCAATCTGGTTTCTTGCAGGCTCGGATAAACCCGATTAGTCAGGAATTTTGCCGCCTAAAATTTGACAATTTATGTTTGACACATCGTGGAATGGCTTTTGGGTTGCATATATCACCACCAATGTTTCAAAACTTAAACCGGGTAGCTGTAGATGCTTTGAATAAGAAAGGATTTCCTACCTTGTTATATTTGGACGATAGAGCTCTTATAGAACGTCTTGTTCGTCCATTGTGTCCAGGCGAGACTGGTTGTGGGGTTTACAGCTTATTTTGCCTGCTGGTGTCCTTCGGAGGCTTCATCAGTCGTACAAAATGCGATTTCATACCTGCTCAACGTGGCCGGTTTTTGGGGTTTGATTTTGACACTGTAGATCAGACTATTTCAGTTCCTTTGGAGAAACATCGTAAAGTGTGTTCTCAGATTGACCAATTTATTGCCGCCAGTGAAGAAACTAAAAAATGCAATATGAAATCACTTGAACGAATTCGCGGCCGTATAATTAGTTGGTGTTTAGTGACTACTAATTTTGGGTTTTTTACCCGAGAGATGAATTTGGCGATAAAGGATCATTACGCCCGTTTTGAAGGACCCATTGCTACTGAACATTTGATGCCTGTTGAGAGTGTGAGAAATTATCAATATCTCATTGCAGAATTAAAATTATGGCAGCAATTACAATATGTGAAATTAAGGAGAAGTTGGATTTCCGACAAACATGCGAATTTAAACTTAAATGAAATGTTTACTGATGCTAGTGGTTTCGGTCTTGGTGCTGCCCGATATGTGAAGGGTCTATTACAATGCCGCAAATATCCTGTACCTCTGGAGATTGCTGCCAAACCCATTCATGTTAAAGAGGCATATGTAATATTGATCGCATTACAGTCACATGGTCACGAATATGATAATAGTCGACTTACCGTTTGGTGCGATAATGTGGCCGTGGTTGAAAGTTGGGAAGGTCGTGGTACCCGCGACATCGATATGGCTAGAATTTTTGCAGAGTTATGTAAATTCTGTCAAAAAAGATGTATATACCTGTCATTAAAATGGATTTCAACTGAGAGACAAGCTGCCGATGCCCCTTCTCGTGAATTAACCCACGTGTTCGCTCGTACTAAAAAACGAATTAGCAAGCCACTCGTTGAGATTTTGGGGGTCAATATTGACCTGTTTGCCAGTCCTAGCGACGTTATTGGAGACAAGATACGATTCTATTCCGAATATTCTTACCCAAACTCATACGGCATTGATGGCATGACCTATACTTGGGCTTCTGGCGACATACCCTTTGTCAATGCTCCTAGGGTATTACGTATGCCATTCTTAACGGTAAGTTTATAGATTTTAATTTTTGTTTATTGTGACAGTTACACATTTATAATTTGTTTGGTCAGAGTTACATTTTTCACAGCCTTGACATTCTTCAAGCTCAATTTCGTTTTCAATTTCATACTGTTTTCTCACAGCGGCTGATAGTTTTAAAGTATTATTTTCATGGCGCAGCCGTAGATTCTGTAATTGCTTTTCTCGCATTAATTTGACTAGATCATCATGTTCTAATTGTGCTTCCTTTTTTCTTAGTGCTATTCGCTGACCCTTCTTATAATCCGCTTTCCGTCTGTCCATTGCCTTGAACATCTAAAGCATAATTTAGGGAATTGCTCGCGAGTGCCCCAAACTGGTTATGATGAGACATTTGTATGGTTATAATGACGCTAACTCACAGGAATACGAAGATGTGTTCGACTTTTATCATGTTGTTGGCTGCCGAAAAAATAGTGCTTGTATCACTCCTTGTAAAAGGAAAGATAATTTCTTACCTTATTTCCGTGATTATTCCGAATGTCACGAGACACGACTGTATTTCCGTGGGATTCAATTGTCCGAAATTCGGCCATATCTGGAGCATTTTCGGGATCTTCCACAATGCGTAGGCTGTACCCATTCCCCAAGTTGGCGGTTGGTCACTTGCCAGTAATTCTAGTTCTCCACAAATGACTGAACCAAAATTTAACAATTTTACAACATTTATAGATAGGGAACTGATAGGCAAACTATTTTTTAAAAATAATTTCAACAATGTCGGTGAGTAATTGAAATAATAATTTTCATAAATTAAATTATTTTCAGGATAATTTTAATGATGGGACTGGCAATTTGTCAAACCGAAATGAGGTGTCTTACACCAGTAAAGTCAAGAGCAATTTTTTCACCATGAGCGTACCTGCTTACATGCGTGGAACCGCTGCTGTCGCTGCCAATGAGGTTGAACGTCGTGACCTTGAGAATCGTCGGAACCAGAAAAACGATTTGCTGGAGCAGAAGGACGAAGCTAGTTCCGCCTACAATCGTGCTTCCGACGCGCTTCGCGCTTTTCAACAACAGGTTGCTGATTATCAACAATCCAGTAATGTTAAAAATCCTACCAATGAAGATCGGGCTGCTATTTTAGCCGTTAGTCGCAGTGTTTCCAGCATTCAGCTCACCGGACCTGGTCTTGGTGTGTCCGATATGGATCGGAAAATTGCTGCTCATGCCATTCTCTTGAAAAAGAAGCGGGATGAAGCCATGGCTGCCTGGGATAAAGCTGGAAAGGTTGACATTTTAATCTTAAAAATATAATTTCAAAATTATTTTTAGCAATACGACGACTGTTGCAAGACTCTTAAAAATCTTGAAGAGCGTCTTCAAGTAGGAAGTCATGGCGGTGAGGCCATTGCTAATGGATGTATGAGATCACTTCCTGGGTTTGCTGGCGTTTCGATGGTTAAGCCATTCCCGGAATGTGTTCGAGAACTTTGGACACTTATTGATGGAAGTGGCATGTTAAAATTGTCTTTTGATGCCGTCCTAAGTGCCATCAAACAGCTCAAGAAGTCCGGAAAGGCTTGGTTGCATGAAGCCGAACCAAGTAAGTTTGGATTATAGATTCAGATCGAACAAATTTGTTTTTTAGGATCTGATGATCACCTCAATGCTCAGGCTTCACTTGCTGCCGTTGAAGAGGTTTACGATAGTCTTACCTCTGATTATGCTCGAACCCTTTCCAAAAGAACCATCATCGAGCAATTGGTACGTTATAAAATCATTCTAAAAGAAAGAATTCATTTTTAATTTTAGTCCATTTTGAACTTCGGACCTGACCAGCAAGAATTATTAGCTCGTAACATCGCCCGTCACAGTAATGGGTTGGCTAAAGAATGTATGCTGTCTCCGTGTACTGACTGTGCCGGGGGCAGAAATATGGCTGGTATTGTGGCTGCATTCCACCAAAAACATTCCAAGAAGAATGACGACAATAACGGTAGAAATCGTAATGGTGGCAATAGAAAAGGCGGCCGTGGTGAACGTGGTAAAGGTGGTAATGGTCGTGGTGGACGAGGTGGCAATCGTTCCAACGATAGACGTGGACGCGATAATCAGAGCAGCCAAAACAATCGAAAGGATAACGGAAAAGGTTCCAGTACTGTTACCGGAAAAAGTTAGTCAAACTTTAACTTCTTTATCTAATAATTAAAAATTTTTTAGCTCTCTACTGCCCGAATCATGGTCATGGTAACCATGATTTTCAATATTGCCATTTCAATCAAGAAGGGAAAAATTTTCGTAAAGAAAAATACGATCAATGGTGCAAAAATGGCAAACCTTCCTTGGTTGGCAAAAACTAGTTTCAACCCTGTTTTCCGACATTTCTTAGTTTTAGGTGCAATTTAACGGATTTTAAATAAATTTTATTCTATTTATCTTTATTGGTAGTGTGAGATAGTGCGCTTTTGGAATGTGCAGCAGCCAGGAGTGAGGTTATCTAATTAGCTTGGGAAGACGCGACTTAAGTACCGTCCAAGTATAAATATCAGAAAAGGTTTTCATTCGAATAGAGGTGGCTCTTTTTCGGCCCATGTTGAGTATGAATCTTTAGAGTTTTTCGTTTGATGTGAGATCAGAGACATTTGACTGTCGGACGACACTGTAGATTTAATTTTCGGCTTTCTGCAAGCCGCCAACGGATCCGAGTTGAAGTTCGGATGACTCATCAAGTGTGATAATTCATTCGAGTTCAACCCCGCCTCCTTCAGAATTTTAACTGGGTCTTTCATGAAGACTGGATTTCTGGCCAACTCGTTCATTTCGCTAGTATTAATTGACCAGTTATCATTTTGAAGTAAACCCGATCGTGATAATCTGCCTTGGGTGTAAGTTGATCGATAAACCGGGCTTCTGATTCTTAAATCCGATCTTGAGCTGAATTCCGCCGGGATTGGAAGTGAAAGATTTGTTTGAACAGCCACATTTCGAAATTGTTTTACTGGCGAGCGTCGAGATAATTTTCGTTTGAGTGATAACATAAACGCCATTAGCCAAATTGCGGCCATTGTGATTGCTGTTCCAATAACAAACCGGTCAGTCATTTCCAGAATACTGAGCTTCTGAAATCAAAAATTGTGATACGGTATGGGGTTCACGTTTACCTTGTCCATCGATCGAACATCACATCCCCGCGCACAGCATTCCCATTGAAAAAGTGCTTCTGAAATGACATGCTCCAAATGAGCTATTTCTTTGGCCTTTTTCTGGACCTCTAGATCACATTTTAGCGAGTTCATGTCGTTCTCTAATTGGGAAATGAAACGAATTTTCTTAAAATTGATTTTACGAGATTGATTTTATCAGATAATATTTGATTGATTGAAGATCATTCATTTATTTGGCAGCCGGTTAACACGATAATATACAGTATATACAGAATAATTGGCAGTGACTTAAAATTGAAGACACTGTCGTGGTCTTTCAGAATCGCCTTTATACATTAATAAAGACATTGAAAACCCCGAGTCATCGATCATGATGTGTACAGCGAAGGCCCTGTAGTCATGGTTTCCAAACGCCATCATGAGAGGATTATCCACCAGATCATGCGTTTTGGTCATGACATCCATAATTGGAATCCTACCACTCACATCCACTTTGGCTTCTGACTCATACCACGACATTGTTGGTATGATATTTCGCTGCCTAAATATTGTGCTCTTATTTAGTTTGGTGAAATCGACCATACCTGAAGATTTTACGAACTGATTTGTTCAGCTTTGGCAGCGGAAGCCCTCTCACGATTTGTTCAACCTCTTCAATGGTTCCGCGATTGCGGCCCATTCCAGGAAAACGGCTGGCGTCTGTGAACAATGAGAAACTGAGTTCGACTTGACCCCCCATTAGATGAAGTCTTCCAAAATAAAACGACTCTTCCGAGTCCGAATCGGATTCGTTTGATCTTGGAATTGTTGAAACGTTCATTCTAACTCCCGATTGGCTCATTCTAATAATGGTGGTGAGTTAGATATTACGAAAATATTAAATTAATACAGTAAAATTTTACATAATGAAGGATTGGCAGGTTGTGGATACAAAACATGATTAAATAAGTATTTGGGCAGCCATAATTGATTCAGGTGGTATAGATTCTATATACATAATTAATGCACTCGAGATTGGTAACATGCCAAAGGTGATTTCCGGATTGGAAATTTAAGCTTGATTTTCTGGTCAAAAATTCTTTTTAATTTTTCCATGAAATTGTAGTCCATATTTATCATATCGTTCTCGTAATTCGAACCTACGGTTACATAGTTCACCACCACCTTGAAATTCGTGCCAACAGCTCTTTGTTCAAAGAGATGACTTATTCGAACGTACATTGTTGCAATATAAGAACCCTCTGAAAAGCAGTAATTAATCAAGAGACACGAAAAGGAGGTTCTTACCGTTCGGCAGCACAATTTCGTTATGTCTCCATGGACGTTCTAGTTCAAACATGAAGAATTTTGACAGTGGGACATCATTTACATCTGTTTTATGCCCAATGTAATATTCATCATGAACCGGCGTGTCATGATTCAACGCATAGTCTCTGATGTGCCCAATCATTGATTCCGGTGTCACTGCTGCCAAGATATCTTCTCCAATCAGCTGTGTTGGTTGTCGAGGCCCTGTCGGGAAATTCATGCTTGTTTCGACATGGCCTAAGAAACAATTTAAGATCATTTTAAAGTTCCATAATTTCAACTTACGTTCTGTTACCCAGTCATATCTGATTGCGAAAAAGGGAATGAGAATGTTTGAATCTTCTAATTCTTCGAGAATTAGCGATTTACTCGACCATGGTGAAACCTCGATGGCAGCCATAAAGTTATCGCGGAGGATTTTGAGTCCTGGTTGAGTTTGGACACTACCCATAAAGGTACCGAATGACATATTATTCAATCTGAAAGGAATGATGTTAAAAGATTTGTTAGATTATAGGTGCTGCCAGTTAAAACGGTATTTTACAGTATTTACAGTTGTTGGTCTCAGCTCAATTTTGACCCAAAACCTTATTCGGTATATTTGCGTAAAAGTCCGGGAAAAGATTTTGCAAATTTGTTATTTCCACTGGTGTTTGATTGAAAATGGCTCCATCATCAACCTGTTGCACCAGCTGCGAAGCTCGCAGATCCTGCCACTGGGACAACGACCATTGCAAGTTGTTTTCAGATTCAGCTGGCTGAAAACGATCATTTTGCTGATCGAAACCAGTCTCTTCTCGCTCTTTGTCCAAAGCCTCAAACGTCATCATCGATTCCTTAGTCAGAAGATCTTTCACCGCAATTTCAAAATCTTTTGTGGTGAGAAAGCCTGAACCAGATGTTATAATCGATATTATCAGTGGTGATGATTAATAACATTTCATACCTTTTGACTGTTGAAAATCCAACAAATTCTGAGCTGCCTTGGACAAATCACTTTGTTTTTCCGGTGTTAGATGCGACCACATTTTCAAGTTTTCCAAAACTTTTGTTGCAGCCGAATTGAAGTCAGAGAAGATGGCTTTTACAACGCCAATCGACATGAGGGCGTCGACATTGGAGCGCCATGAATCTCCAAGTAGTGAACTTAATTGCTCTTTGTGCTCATTCAATTGCTTTTGGACCAGATTAAAAGCTTCCTGAGTCGCCGTTTGATAAGCCTTCATGCCCGGATCCGAAGAAGTTGGATGCTGGTTCAACTTTTCCCATTCCGGTTTTAAAGCCAGAACAATTTGATCAGCATTTTCGGAGACCAAATTTTTAAAATTTCCGGCCACTGCATCAACTGACCATTTCGCCATAGATTTCTGCGTAGCTGATGGAATATTACCAACAGAAATTGTCAAAACGTCCAGCTTATTTTGAACCAAATCTTTGACCTTTGTCAGGAATTTTGGAGTTTCATAGGAGGCTTCCAGGAAGTTTTTAAACCAAGCGGCTGTTTCATCACTGGATAGGTCCAGTTTCACTTTGCTTGCCATTTTTGGAGCTGGACGTTCTTCAATGACTCTGACTCGGGCCATTAGATGAGCAATATCAACTTGAACCAGTTCCAAAGTGTCGGATTTGAGGGCCAATTTAGCTTTGTTTTTAGCTTTATCAGCCGCCTAAAAATCAATTTTAAAACAGCGAGAAATTAAGAAAGGAAAACGTGAGATTAATAGGAAAAAACTTTCGCAGTTTGGACATTTTAGTCTACCTTTGAGTTTGATGCCATTGTCTTATCCATTTCTGGTAAGCGTAGCTCCAATTTCTTCACCCGTTTCTCAAGAGAGTCAATGACCGATTCGTACTCCTCCACCAAGTGATCGATTTTGGTTTCAAGTGTTGAAATCTTATCATCAGAATCTGAAGCGGCCGCATTGTTTGAAACTGGTACCTCTACTGGAACCAGAGGGGTAGAAGCAGAGATCGGTCCCTCCGTTTCTAAAATTTCGGTATATGATTTCCGGAGTAATTTATTTAACATACCGGAAGTTGTTATCTCAGATTGCTCTTGCTGGTCCTGAGAGACTTCTTCCTCAGCCGAAGAGAAAGATCTTTCGACTTCTTTTGTCATTTCAACGTAAAAACCGCCTGGGAATGGTTGCTGCCTTGCCCATTTCACCAATCGTTTTTGCGTCAATTTGAAATCTCTGGATTCAACATGATTGATAGAGATCTAATTCGAAATGTAAGCGTTTTTAATAAAGTCAAAGATATCTTACCAAATTTTCTGCGGCAGTAAAAATGGCGGTGTCCACGTTAGTGAAAACTCCAGTTTTTTGAAACTGTTTTAGCAAAAAAGCCACCACTTCAGCACGTTTGTTCAACGCCAAATCTCCTTTTTCGAATTGGTCCAGAACCAATTTGACAAATTGCTGCAGTTGATACTTTAAAGAATCTGGCGAAACGGCGAGCGTCAAGTTTTTGAGGTTGAATTTCGCCAATGAGGGGTTCTCTGGCTGCAATTCACAACCCAGTCTGGTTCTTTTGTAAACAGATCCAGTAACATTGGTGGATTTTTTCGCTGCCTTAGATGCAAGATTGTTCGAGATGATGTCCGCAACGGAAGCAGCCGTATTGGTTATGTCTTGAACCTTATGAAGGGTTTAATTAATTTAAATAAAGTAATTAGTCGTTCATATTTGAATATAAAGTGATCCCATTTTCAGCCGTTCCTTAATTGTCATGTCTTACTGATGAATCTCAACGAAGAGGCTCTTAGTAAGGTGGTATGACAGGGGTAGGATGGTGGGTTTCTGAAAATGACATTACTTGCTACTCAAAATGCCCGAAAAACTTTTGAAGAAATTAAAGGACAAGTTAATCCCTGCCTCAGTCGACTCAGAATCCGAAAAATCAATCTTTCGTTTTGGTTTCTTGGATGAGCGATCTCCAGATTCCGAAGGTTTTCTCTTGGACTGATTTGACTTCTTTGCACTTGGCATACTGTCGTCCGAAGGACCCTTCTTTTTTGTTGAGCGGCCTCTTGCGATTTCCGAACCCGACTTTTCATCATCTGGGACTGAACAGAATGGTAAGAAGAAAAATTCTCTTTTTGCAAATTTCTTATCACCCGCAAATTTTTTGGCTGCCTCATTTTTCTCAACTTCGGAAGTTTCCGAGCTAGGATCGAAATCTTCATCAGAATCCCCAATTGAGTTCTGAAAAATTAGTTTTATTCG
This sequence comes from Oikopleura longicauda, assembly GCA_004367895.1. Taxonomy (NCBI): domain Eukaryota; kingdom Metazoa; phylum Chordata; class Appendicularia; order Copelata; family Oikopleuridae; genus Oikopleura; species Oikopleura longicauda. The sequence continues at coordinate 11,702 of SCLD01016306.1, forward strand.
ATACTATATTTTCGGAGCATCGACTCACCTCCGATTCGGAGAATTCGCTCGGTTCACGGTTCATTGGAGCGTCATTGATGAGTAATTTCTTCTCCTCCGATGAATCATTCATTTCCTGAATTGAAATCATGAAAGAGAAAAAATTTGATAAAGTTATTTTGCCGGCTTGGATTAGATTTGTAAATATTTTTGAGAGAAAATTAAAACTTTATGGCTGCCTACTTCATTTAGACCTGACCTGTAACTTTTAGATGCCCAAATGCTAAGAACTAAAGTTCATCGTGATCAGAGTTCGTCCGTTGAATGTGCACAACGTTGGCCCAAGAAATTCAAGCAGCCTTATTACCCGTTAGAGAAGCGTTTTTCAGACCAAGAAGGTATATTATCTTTGCTAAGCGGCCAATTTGATTAAAAAATTTTTAAGTCTTGAATCCCTATGGCGGTGAATCCGATGACACCTCCGGCCGCACCTATCCGTACCTCACCGAGATACTGGATCAAATTTATGAAATTCGTGGGTACGAATATAATCTTCATTCTCATCCTTTTAACGAAGAATATCCGGTTTATTTTCGAGATTATTTTGGATTTATTATGGATAATCGTAGACACAATTTGATTACGTGCGAAGAATATGATAAAGACCCACTTATTAATAATTTATCCGTTATTTCAAATTGGGGTACTGGCTTGGGACTGAGCTATACCGGAATCTGGGGCACCGTGACCAACAGATCACAATATGGCTGCTTTTTTGGCGAAAAACAAGAAGATGGAACCTATCCTGTCATCACCCGTAAAAGCGTCGACGACTTCCCAGAACACGGTACGGACCAAAAAGTTTTTGAACCGAATTAACTTCCTTTTTATGTGTTTATGTACAAACATACGGTAGTTTTTAATTGGACCAATCCGGTCCCATCTACCATACCATACTACGGACCAAAAAGTTTTTGACCGAATTAACTTCCTTTTTATGTGTTTATGTACAAACATACGGTAGTTTTTAATTGGACCAATCTGGTCCCATCTACCATACTATTCAAAATTTTAAACCGAAATTTAAAATTATAAAATTAAAAATTTCAGCTTCAAATCGTGCCCCCGGATTATTTTACAAGAGCAGCCAACTGAAGTATATAGCTCTGGATGACCATTACAGTGTGTTCCGACGGTACAGTCATTTCACTCCCACAAAGATGAACTATATGACAATTCAAAATGGCATCAAGAATTTATATATGGTAATTATAAAAACTTTTAAAAATGTTTGCTTATTTTAAAACGCATTTCTAATGTCAATTTAAGCGAACGATTATTCCAGTTCGGGTTGAAGCTCTTTTATCACCGGCCGCACATTATTTGACACTTAGCCCCGTGGAGACCGATATGATTCATTTGGATGCTAACTTGAACGATCAGCTAACTAAGGTACCGAAACCTGATTGGGCTCCAATTCGCGACCGCGACAATTTCGCTTCACATGGTTCAATGACCGCTGAATCAAAAATCAAGATGGCTGAAGCGTCTGGCATGCCCATTAATGTTATTATGGAGGTCGAAAACCGACACATGAACTTCCTTCAATGTCCCAATCAAGTTCGTCAAGGTAATGAAGATTATTTATAAATAAATTTTCTTAATTAGCAATTTTTAGGCAAGAATGGTCAATTCTGTGACCAATATTATGGCAGCCTCACTGATCTTCGGTACAAATGTGTACATTGTTATGAACGAACTCAATTAGTTGATAGCCGATACGGAGGAGTTTATAGTTTTTCCTGTTCAATTTTGGCCAAGGGAAGCTTACTTGCTGGTGAAAGACCTCCTTCTGATATTATACCCGAAGCTGAAAGCGATGGAGATGTACCATTCAACGAAGTACGGGCTAGCTATGGATTCTTACCGACACAAGTCCCTCAAAAACTATTCACTAACCTTCAAGGTATACTTTATCTATATTGAACTGACTCAAATATTAAAAACTTACCTGGCTCATTTTAGACGACTTTGGCAGTGTTTCTCGAGTTCAAATGGACCGACAGTCCTTGGTGTTCGTGTTGCGAGACTCCTCACAGTATGATCACCTGCGCAAGTTACAGGTATGTCTAAAAAATAACAAAGTTGTCCACGTGGCAGAAAATTTTTGAAATTTTCCTTAATTATGATTGGCTTTCGGAACCCACGCATTTTGAAAATTTTGGGTACGTTGTCCATTAGACTATTTCTGGTCTTGGGACTCGTTTGTCCGAAACTATTTTATCCGAAAGGATATTATTAATAACAAATTAATTTTTAGGACTTTATTGAATGGTCCGAGAAGGATTTAGGCCGCCCGTGGAACTCTGAGTTGTCCAAAGAAGTTTTCGAACCAATTCGTATTCGAATGGCCGGTGATCACGACACCTATACTCGCAGAGCCACTTTTGGAGCCGTTGAGGATGTCGAATCATCCCCTGGTCAAATAATGCTGCCCGGAACTAGAGTACATTTCACGAAACTGTCTAAACGCACCTATATTCGTACATTGGGTAAGCTCGTGATTTAACGAAATTTATGAATCATTTTTCAAAAAATTTTAGGCTGTTTCGGAGTTGTGAACTTGATCTCACGACCCATGCCCTCATTCAAGGAGTTTATTCGTGGGGAAGGATATTTGGGCCGCTATGTTTTCTGCAATTTGTTCGCTATGTGCTGGGTTGAGAGGATGTTACAAATCGAACAAGATAAAAATGGCCGCTTTCTCAAACATGTGATTCATAACTTTTTCACTGACCCTATTTACAAGTCTGCTTAAGTTCTAATATTTTCTAATTTACTGCCATATTACGAATCTGCCCAGTGTTGACCATCTCAATTATCTAGTTACTGATACCTCCTTTATTTTGTATTAATTGTTTATTCTTTTAGAATGACCACTTTCGAGTGTACTTGGTCTCCCGTATTGCGATGGTGTTATAACACAACTAAATTCTACGATGAAATGCGGTCCAACACGGAGAACATGAAGAACGTCTGTGACTTGATGTTTGGGTCTGATGATTGTCGGACTATTGATCGATGGACTGATGGTATTACCTATCCTGATAATGTCAAGGTAATCTCAACGATCATTTTCCTACGGCCGTTTAAATGTGAAATTTTTAGTGTATCAAAATGACACGATTTTTTGATTTTGTTGCCCGAGCGACCCACTTGTCACCCGGCTCACGATATTCTGACCGGGCGGTAAAAGGATATCAAAAGATCGTGATTGATACTATTTTCAAAAATCAAGTGGCAGCACATGGTACCTTCGACGATGAAGACCGCGACACCAGCTGGACTGTGAGCGGTAATTCTATGGTTGGCGTAACCATTTTCCTCGTCTTCGTTATCCTGTGTCTCGTACTTATCATCCACAGCATTCGAAAGTCCTATTTTCAATTATTGGCTGCTCGTACTGTCTGTAGAACAGTACCCAGTGCTCCAGTTGTTGTTGCTCCGGTTGTCGTTGGACCACCCGTTGTCGGACCACCCGCTCCAGTAGTGTCAGTTAATAGACGTGACGAGGTACCTCTTTCTATTCCGGCCAATTTGCCCGCTACTCGTTCTACCAGATCTTTCAATACTCCACCACCAGATTATGATGATTTGATGGGGCCAACTAAACCTCGCACGACCGGAGCGGACACATTGGCTGCTATAGACGAGACCGAAACGGATTCCGACTATGATGGCGCCGACGTTGAACTTGATGGACGACCGTACCCATTAATGCGATATCCTGGCTGCCCAATAACTGTGATTGAACCACCACATGCTTTGTAAGGTAACGATTGGCCATCACAGCCTTTTCAATTTTTATGAAAAAGAATAACCCAAGAGAAACGTTTTTGATTATTTTTTAAGATAAAATTCAATCATTCCGCTGCCTTAAAAAACAAGTTGTACTGTACTTCCTTATTTACTGTAACATTTCCTGACAATGTTACCGGCCACAGGGCCCAAACACTGATAACGCTAATCCCATATGAACTTCAACCTTTTTAGAATGCAAAAAGTTTCCAGTTCGCCTGGTACGGACACCAGCGATGATGACGGACTCAATGTTGACTCCGGTTATCGTTCTTTGGTCCCAAGTCGACGTGGATCGCTTGACAACATTTCCTCTCTTGAGAAAGAGAAATTGGCCGCATTAGATTTTTCCAACACAATAAATTGGCAGGCTCGTTATCAAGAGCATATTTCACACTCTGATGCTTCTCAGCCCAAATCTAAGGTAAGTAAAATTTGAGTGGTCGTATGTTACCATTTTTAAATAACTTCTTCAGGATAATAAAGAGGCTAAAATCATAAGCTACAGGATGGGCTTGGTTGATCGGGCTTGGAACGTTGACAACGACGACACAGAGCATCTGCGATTCTTTCCCAACGCCCAAGATTTTGACGAGATTAAATGCGATCGTCAATTTGAAGATGTGTATGGTCCCGATCTGCAATTTCAGATCAATGACGTGTCGCATGAGCGGAATGTGTTAAATTCACCTGTGATTCAGAAGCAGATACGGGCCCATCATCCCGAGAGGGTTCTGGAAGTTGACTGTAAGTGATGTCATTATGACATAGAAATTAATATACCTTGTTAAGGTTCCGGCAGTTATCCCAGCTCAAAAAATCTGCTCTGGATTTATGAGACCAGTCGCGGAAAGGCTGTGGATTATACCAGAATGGCTGCTAGTCAGCGAAGAAAGGATGAAATCTACCGGCGCATTGATAATTATGCATATCAGAACCGACAGACAATTCAAGAGGCTGCTTTTGCACAACGTGCCGAACAGATAAAACACACCGTAAGATTTTAATTCTAATGTTTTTTATTTACTTTGTGATTTTTAGTTTCACAGCAGTGGAAACGGTTTGGATGCACATAACATTGATCGAAAGAATAATAGAAAAATTTCGATTCAAATTTGTCTTCAATACCCAGGCAGCCCCATGAAAGTGTGTGGAAACACCTTGTATACTAAATTGTACTTTCATGATCAGATCGTACAAAACTTTCAGGTAATTTTGTGTTTTTAGAAACCAAAATAAAGCTGTTTTTAGCTATGGCCCTGCCCGTCCTTCATCCGAAAAGGGGAAACCGACCGATATGGCCGCGTAATCACCGCTGCCGAATATTACAGAGTGAAGAAGTACAGTGATAGTCCCGGCAAACAGGTATTTTGATAACCAAGCTGTGACCAACCTAAATAACTTGATTTAACGGTGGAAATTTTAGTTCAACGTCCATTCTCATTTGGACTGTGCTCGCCCAAGCGATCTGGACCCACTCCTTCAATTGACGTAAGTAATTAAAAACGTGGGTTGCCACGGGCTAGAAACTAACCCACGCATTAAAGAGATCGGCAACGAGAAGTTTTGGCAGCCCAACCAGACAATCTAGTTTCAAGTGAGATGGACGCGGTGGACCAGAGAATGATCGCTTTGAACCAGAATCCAATATCTGAAGAAAGCTTGGATTCCCTGACTCAAGATTTAAAAGGTAAAACATTTTACCACACGATCTTACCCTTGAGAAGTGCCCGAAACCGGAACGCGAGTAGTGAAACCACCACAACTTCAAATTAAGGGTTATTGTGCCGACAAAGGGCTGCAAATGGTGACGTCAGCGAAACCGCCGAGCTGACCCGTGATATGGGGATAGGGTTTCCGTATATCCTCGAATTGATCCGGGCGAAAGTTGCCACCAATGATCTGAGCGACACAGAGCGAACTATTGTCACTGCCTTGTACACTGGGCTCATCCTCGGAAGAAATAAGACTTCCGTAGGATTACCCTTAGATACTCCAGTTGTCGAAACCGACATAACACTGTAATAAAATCCTCCTCAGCAATAAAAACTTGAATAATTTAAAAGCATAAAAAAGTAAGGAGGTGTAAACAAAGTCTTTCTGAAATTTAGGTGTAACCAATTAAAACAACGAATTTTGGCTGCTTTGCCGCCTTTAAATTCTTTATTTTAAATGGAAACATTTCAATTTCCAGAAAAAAATAGACTGAGGTAAATTTTGATATTTTTTCATAAATTTTTTCGAAAAGTGTCTAGAATTTCCTAAATGTCTAACCGCCAACTAATTTTATTTTTTGTAGTTAATTTAAAAAGTTCATCAGATTCCGGTTCTAAAACTTTCAAAACATTTGGGCGGAAGTGACCGGAACCTTTATTTGTAGCTGCTTGAAATCTGCTTGCAATTTTCAGCACTCAGAATGCGTTCATTTGACTTGCTGAAATTATTGCACGGGGGGCATTTTCGCTCGAGAAGTCGATTCTGCCTATCAGATTTTGCGAAAATGGCCACCAGGTGGCAAAAATGGAAATATATTGAAAATTGTCTCACATATATAATTTGAATTCATTCTAAGAAAATTCCTCCTCACTGAATTGTACCTACATATAATATATCATATTTGATAACGAAAATCAGGTGAATTGGTACCCACTGCATGTTAAGTTTTTTATTTTGGACGCTTATATAATTCGCATGTTTTACCGGTCGTGAAATACTATTTAATTTTACATGCAATGTAAAAAGGGATAATTTGAGGGATACAACTTGGACCAACATTGAAAGATAGGAACTTTTGACCAGTTCACCGTAGCATACCGTATGCTGCGTATGATATGCTCAATATTTTATATTATTCATTTTTCACTTTGGTCACATTAAAGAACCGGTAGAATCACGGAATATGTGGTGGTCACGTTACAATTTAATTTGATTTACATTTTATGTCATCCCTGTCATTAAATAAGTGATTTCACGAGATCATTTGATTGCAGCATGTCCCGTTCCTAAAACTGGTGATATAAGATAAAGAAATTTTGGCATTATCATAGCTTTTTTGACTGACCATCCACTATCC
>SCLD01016419.1:0-18584 GCA_004367895.1 Oikopleura longicauda
CTCAGAGTAACCCAGAATTATGTTTTATATTAGTCCCCAACTCGAGGGAACTCGAGGGAAATTCACTAGAAAAAATCTCAAAACCCGTGAACCACCCTAGTCAAGACTGAAAATTCCAGAGTTCTAAATACCAGTGGAGGACATAAATGTTTTGTGAAAATTCTGAACCATCCACGCCTTTTCTCCCTCCTCTCTTTCGCAAAAGATTTATGTCCTCCCAGATACCATGAATATCATAATCTCGCACCCTGGCTTTGAATATTTGACCGTCATAGTCTTACTCAAGCTTTTTTACTCAAAACAAAATTACAAGATCCATTTTAAAAATGAATGCAGCTATAGCAAACTGGCTTTAGAGTTAGTATTTCTTAGGATTGTATAATCTCATGCAGTTCGGCGGCGGTTGACTATAACAGCCGGAAACTGGCGGATTTTAAGGGCCGGTGTCTGCATAATAGACTGGCCCCGTGAGCAATCTGAGAAAGTAACTCTAACGCTAAAAACTCTACAGGTTCACCTTAAGAGAGGAAGCGTTCCTGAAAACTTGTGTATAAAACAGTCCCCTGGTTGATAAACATCAATTAAATCTGTTCTCTTTCTTCCTAAAACTGTTACTAAACTTTTACACCGACTCCGCAGTCTTATCATTTCTCTAAAATGAGTAATCAAAAATAACTGAATGAGTCAATATGAATTGAATCATTCATCCGCCAATATGACTAAATCTTAGCGTAGGTGGCTGAGTAAGTTCGGAGTCAGCTAGTAGAACCTGACGAAAGATTTCAAGAGAAAAAATTCTAGAGAAATTGACATTTATGTTCCGTTTAACCCTAAAACGACCAGTTTTGAAACGAGGATTAAAATATTTTCGTCAACGGGCTGCAGGAGAGAGTGAATTTATATTTTAGACCTTGATGAGTTACGCGGATTTGAAATTGAAATGTGCTCAGGCAGTCACGGGCACCAATATTACAGGAACGAGTGACCAATAAGAAATTAGCAATTTGGGCTTAAATTGAATTTTAATTCACTCCAGAAAAGCGGCTCCAGCTGATGCTACAACAACTTCGAAATTATTTGAACTTATTAAAGATGATTCGGTTGACGTTCAATCTCAAATTATTAATTATCAATCGCTTTCAGATTCTCATTTAAATAATAATGTTGAAAATCTGGTTTTGCCTCTCAGGACCGTTTTTTGAATCCGATCCTATGACCTTTGGAAATAAAATTTTGAAAACGTCAATAGTGGGAAGATGAAGTTCGAAAAGAAGACTTATGAATTGAACTTGGAACAGTTTGAAGCAACTTGCGTTCAACTGAACGCTGCTCTTCAAAATAAAACTTATTTTGTTGGCGATGAACTTTCAATAGGAATGTTAATGATAGTTTAAGTCCAATACGTTATCAAAATTTCAAATTAATTAGTTTCATAACTTATAATTCTGTTCCGTCCTAAAACTTGAAACGATATGAATTTGAATATTTTAACAAATAATAGCCGATTCCACAGTAGCTGTTTGTTTGAAACCAGCGTTTGAAAATATTTTGGGAGAAGCCGAAAGAGAAAAATACTCAAACCTCGTAGCATGGTATGGTAAAGTTTCATCTGATGAAAAGTTAAAGAAGCATTTGAAGACCCAAATGACCAAAGAAAGAAAACAGTATGATGCCAAAGAAGTTGCAGGCAAGTTGGCTAAAGAAGAGGAAAAAGCTAGAAAAAAAGCTGAAAAAGAGGCTAAATTTGCGGCCAAAAAAGCAGCACAAGAAGCTGCTAAAGCGCAAAAAGGAGCTAAACCAGCCAAGGATGTTAAGCCAAAAGTTGAAAAGAAGAAGGAAAAAGAAATTACTGAGTATACAGAAAAAACACCAAAAGGCGAAAAGAAAAGTATAACATGTGCTCTACCAAAATCCTATAGTCCGAAATATGTTGAAGCAGCCTGGGGCGAATGGTGGGAAAAACAAGGCATGTTCAAACCTGAATATGGTCGTGAAAATGTTTACGAGGACAATCCACTGGGACATTTTACGATTATGATCCCACCACCAAATGTTACCGGTACACTACATCTAGGTCATGCTCTGACACTTTCTGTTGAAGATTGTATTGTAAGATACAACCGTATGTTAGGTAAAACTACACTTTGGAATCCAGGTTGTGATCATGCTGGTATCGCAACTCAGGTTGTTGTTGAAAAACGACTGAAGAAAGAAAAAAATCTTAGTCGTCATGATCTTGGTCGGGAAGCCTTTGTTGATGAGATTTGGAAATGGAAGAATGAAAAGGGGGGAAGTATCTATGATCAAATTAGAAAAATGGGCGCATCTGTTGATTGGGACAGGGCAGCTTTTACAATGGACCCTAAACTTGCTCGTGCTGTCAAGGCTGCATTCATCTCTCAATATAATCGAGGAGTTATATTTAGATCCAATCGTTTGGTGAACTGGTCATGTGCTCTCCAATCAGCTATCTCCAATATTGAAGTCGATTCAAAAGATCTTGAAGGTCGAACAGAATTACCTGTCCCAGGATATGCTGAAAAGGTCGAATTTGGTGTCATTGTTTCATTTTCTTACAAACTCGAAGATGGAAGTGGTGAAATCATTGTCGCTACAACACGTATTGAAACAATGCTTGGTGATGTTGCTATTGCTGTTCATCCAGATGATAAAAGATATACTCATCTTGTTGGAAAACATTGCTTGCATCCATTTGTTCCAAACAGAAAATTGGTTATTGTTGCTGATGATTATGTCAAAATGGATTTTGGTACTGGTGCTGTCAAAATTACTCCTGCTCATGACCAGAACGATTATGATATTGGCCAGAGACACAATTTGAAACAAATCTCGATTTTTGATGATTTGGGATTTGTCACTAATACTGGAACCAAGTTTGATGGAATGAAAAGATTCGAAGCTAGGAAAGCTGTTGAAGAAGAATTGAAAACAATTGGCCAATATGTTGAAAAGAAGGATAATCCTATGATTGTTCCAGTCTGTTCAAGATCAAAAGATATCATTGAACCTATGCTCAAACCTCAATGGTATGTTGATACAAAAGATATGGCGGCTCGTGCCTGTGACGTCGTCAAAAATAATGAGGTGAAAATCATTCCAAAAGATCACGAAAAGACCTGGTTCAGATGGCTTGAAGATGGTCGTCCATGGTGCATCTCTCGCCAGCTTTGGTGGGGTCATAGAATCCCAGCATATTATGCAAAGGTTCAAGGTGACCACAAAACATTTGATAATGACGATGAATATTGGATTGTTGCTGAAGACGATGCAGCCGCTATCAAACAGGCAGCCAAGAAGTTTGAAACAAGCGAAGATAAAATTTCAGTTGTACAAGATCCTGATGTTCTAGATACATGGTATTCATCAGCACTTTATCCAATGAGTGCTTTCGGGTGGCCTGAAAAGAATCCGGAATTGGATCGTTTTTATCCCGGACATTTACTGGAAACTGGTCACGATATTTTGTTCTTCTGGGTTGCTAGAATGGTCATGTTTTCACTTGACTTGAATGACAAAGTACCATTCGATGAAGGTATAGATTTTCATATTAATTCATTATAATTTATAAATGTTTCTTCTAGTTTATCTTCATGCTATGGTCCGTGATGCCCATGGTCGAAAAATGTCCAAGTCTTTGGGTAATGTTATCGATCCACGGGATGTCATTTATGGCGTTTCGCTCAAAAAACTTCAAGAATCACTTTTGGGTGGCAACTTGGACGATAAAGAAATCAAAAAGGCTCAACTCGGGCAAGCTCAGGACTATCCAGAAGGAATTCCAGAATGTGGCTCAGATGCCCTTAGATTCGCTCTCTGTGCTTATACTGCTCAAGGTAAAACTGCTAATCATATAGAGATGTTGGATGTCAGTTCAGGTCTTCGGTGTAGCGCTAGCAGGATATCAAGTAAAATATAAACATGATTCTTCACTAAATTTTTCACTTTGATTGAAAGTTAGGACAAGATACAGTTTTCAAATTAGGTTACAACTCGATATTTAGGACGTGATATCAACTTAGATGTCAAGAGAATTGAAGGTTACAGAAAGTTTTGCAACAAGCTTTGGAATGCAATTAACTTTGCCCAGATGCAACTTGGTGACGATTTCAAACCAAATGAAAAAATGCAACCCAATGGCAACGAACAGGCGATTGATAAATGGATTCTATCTCGATTGGCAAATTGTGTTGAACTTTGCAATAAAGGCTGGGTTCTAAAATTGATATGCTTGTTAGATAAGAAATAATTTATATCATCTATGAGTATACAAATTTTGATATTCTCCGAAATAATGCCTTCTTTATTGTTTATTCGGATAGTCGTTCACTTTCTTCTCTTGTGATAAGAATATGACAATTTTTTACTCGTATATATTAGATAAAAACCTGTTTTGGTCCATGGACTCCACACATCATAGCCTATGAATCATAGGGGTTCATAATTATGTACTTTATACTTTAAACGAAATCTGTAACCAAAATAAGGATTCAAGGAATATGATTTCCCGGGTATTACCACAGCAATTTACAATTTCTGGCTTTATGAATTGTGTGATGTTTACCTCGAAGCAATCAAACCTGTAAGTTAGAGTATGTTTTGATGTTAACTTACTTTATCGTTTCTTCAAGATCATGTACGGTGAAATCGGGGATGAATCAAACAAGAAAACTTCCCAAGAAACTCTGTACACATGTTTGGACACCGCTCTTAAATGCACAGCACCATTTATGCCTTTTATTTCTGAAGAGTTATGGCAACGACTCCCCCGTCGTGCCACTGAGAAAGCAGCCTCTGTTCATGTATCTCGATTCCCTGCCGAGGTTGATTTCACACGTGATAACAAAGCTGAAAATGATATCGATATTATGATGAATGTTATCAAGGGCATCAGATCTATTCGTGGTGAATATAAACTAACCAATAAACAAAAAACAGAAGTTTTCTTGGAAACGAAATCGAACGATGTCAAGACAGTTCTAGAAAGCACATCCGATTTCGTCCGATGTCTTAGTTTCTCGGAAAAGATTACATTTTCAAATGAGATACCAGCAGGATGTGTGATTTCTGTTGTTAATGACGATGTCAATGCTCATATTATGCTCAAGGTTTGTGTTTAAGAATCCCAGCGACGATTAGGCACCATAACAAATTCGACTCAAAGCCCTAGTGAAAAGTTACCACGTGACGAATTTTTCGATCTCGATGATCCAAAAATATCTATAAATATATACTTTTGAACTCGGCCCTTTTAAGAATCATGGTCTGTATGGACCTGTATTCAGGCTATATCTCTTCAACCATTCAGACGGCTGAATTTCCTTCTAATTCTTAATACAGCCATTTCATACTTTATTTCAGGGCGTGATAGATTTCGAGAAAGAAAAAGTAAAAATGGTAAAGAATATGAAGGATTTGGAAAATAAATTGAAGGCTCTAGTAAAGAAAATGTCTAATACAGACTATAAAGCGAAGGTGCCCCAAAATGTTCAAGATCAAGACGCTGAAAAATGTGAAAGTTTTAAAATCGAAATTCAAGAATCGAAAAAAGCAATTGAAAGCATAACCTCACTTCTGTAGACAGCATAGAACTTGTGGTGACATCAGTCAGAAAACCTGTTGTGACATGTGTCACGAAATGTCACATGTCACAATTTGGAGTGAATATCATTCATTCGATGATATTTTTTCATAGGAAACTGTTATAGGGAATTTTCTTCTGTTCATAAATAAATTATGAAAAAAAATAACGAGTTTCTTATTTGAAAGGCATTTATTCAAATGGAACAGTATCCAGTATTATGTTCCAATTCAGTGAATGCGATATAATTCATCTGAATAGCACTTTCATTTGAGTTTCCTGGAAAAAGATAATATCTTATAAGTTATAAAGATTTAGATAACCTTGGAAATACATGTTTAGATATGTTATTAGTAGGCGAGGGATCGGGAACATACCGAGAGATATTGGAAGAAGAATTGAATGATCCAGAATTAATTTATAAAGCATTTCCAGAATATGAAAGAGATTCAGAACAGTTAGTAAGATTACCAGAAACAAGATTGGGAGCACCTGGCGTACTTTATGTCAATCAAAGAGAATTTGCCGCTACTGTGCCAGAAGATGAAATGACAAAGGTTTACTTGAAATTAATCAAATATTTTTATTCAGTCGATTTTAGTATATTGGAAGTGATAGTGCAACCACGTGTAGTATTGTATGCATTCGACACACGGGCAGTCGGGCAGTGGCGTTGTCACATCTTGATGGTTCAAACACAAAAGATGCAATTGCGTCAATGATAATGTCGATACAAGCAATGACTCATGCAAAGGACGATCAATTAGGACAATTAAATATTCACATCATAGGAGGTTACCTTGATGAAAAAGAAACTTCCAAAGGAAAATATAAAATTCGAGAGTGATCATCATATTAACTTATTTAAATTATATATCATTTTAAATAAGAATTGCCTTGAAATTAATATTATATTTTCAAAAAAGAATTAACATGTGAAATACTAGAAGCTTGTCACAATCGTCACGAATTGATAACGTTGAGGTCACTTTGCGTGTTATCTAAAAATACAGAATTTTTTGCCGATAAGCCGAGGCCAATTTTATACGGAATCGCCGTTGAAGTTCATGGAGGTTATTGTTTTCCCGCAAAGTTCATGTATAAAGTAGGTAAACGATGATTATTATTGATTACAAAAATTTTATTTTAGGGTCCGGAAATTCCACTTCGAACAGCAAGATTATTCAGAGGGAGTCCAGACACTCTAAATATATACGATTGTAATCATTATGAGCTTCAAATTGGTCCATTTGGGTACAAAAATTGGCCAGAAGCAGAAAAACTATTATTACTCCCTGGTAAGTACATCCTACTGGGATCGAAATAGAACTCGTGATCGTAACATGTTTTTAAGATGCTCTAATTCGTAAATATCTTTCGACCAGTCCCGAAGTTGAAAAAGAAGATTTTGCATATGGAACAAAAGAAGCATTAAAATGTATTCTTCAGCATCCAAATCCACTAGAATCAAAGTTCATTGATGAGCAGCCCCTAAAATATTACCGAAAACCTGATGGTTTTTGGGAATTAAAACCTTATGAATCAACATCTAAGCCATCAATGACGTCATCATCATCATCACCAGCGGGATCATCCTCAGCTGCTGGACCATCTTCAAGATAACTGCTGCCTGTTCAAATTACAAACTACAAAAGTTCACTAGAAATTATCGTGGTTTCATATTTCTGTATTTAGAATGTCAAACTTCGAATATGACATCGGTTTTATAGGAGCAGGAAATATGGGTAGGGTGTTCTCGATTCAATTTTCCTTGATTCTCACGTGTTTAGCTTACTCACTCACCGCCAGTTGAAACAGTTGGACACCCTAAATATGGGATTCGCTTTAGCTGAAGGATTTGTTCAAAATGCTTCAACATCACCAAAAATATTAGCAGCTGATCCATGGAGATTAGAAGAAAAACAGAAAAAATGGGAATCGCTAGAAATTGTTAGAACAAAAGAAAATTCCGAAGTTTTGGAAAAATGTCGATTGGTTATTTTATCAATCAAGCCACAATTGTTCAAAGCAGTTGCTGGAAAGATAACTAATCAAGAGAAAACGCAAGGTCAGATTTTGGTTTCGGTGGTGGCTGGACTGTCATTAGAAACAATGAAGCAGACATTTCCTCAAATTCAAAATCAAATCCGAATAATGACAAATACGGCGTGTTTGATAAAGGCTGGCGTAATTGCTATAACTCCAGCAGATGATGTCCCTGCTACACTTGTAACGGAAGTCAAGGTAATAATATCATTTTTATTTATGTCATTAGTAATGACTCATTACATGATTTTTTAAGGAACTTCTAGACAGCTGTGGCGTCACAGAAATAGTTCCAGAACGTTGCATGGACGCAGTCACTGGTAAAATATTTGCTAATAATTATTGAAGACAATTAAATATTTTAGGAATGTCTGGATCGGGTATCGCTTTCGTTTACCAATTTATCGAAGCATTGGCTGACGGTGGAGTTAATGCTGGGCTACCGCGCAATGTGGCTGCAAAGTTTGCCGCACAGACAGTCATGGCTGGGGCCCAAATGGTGATGGAAACTGGTCGACATCCAGGCTCATTGAAAGATGATGTTACAAGTCCAGCTGGTACTACAATCGCCGGTATTCGAGCGGCAGAACGAGGTGGTTTGAGAAGCGCGGTTATCGAGGCAGTAACTGCTGCCGCGGCCAGAAGTGAGGAACTTTCGAAATTGTCAAAATAATCATTTCAAACCTCCAATCTCATTTTTTGAAGAATCAAAACTTTTTATGGATTAATTGCTAGTAAGGTGTAATGAGTCATAACTTATGACTCATAAATTATGATTCATCATTAGATTTTTAAAAACCAATCCTGTATCCAAAAAGTTTCAAATCGTTGTCATACATTTCTGCTAATTGTTCAATTTTTTTAGCTTCAACGCCAGCGAAAAGCCATTGTAATTTTCGACTATCACCAATTCCATTAAAAATGTCTATGATTTTAAATTATGTCAAGGATAGAAGTTATAAAGTGGTATCACTCTTGAGAATGATGAAATCGTCCGAATTCCGCGTGTGTTCGCTCAATCTCCTTTCATCACTCTGAGGAGTGATACCACTTTACGAATCAAATGTTAGGTTAAAGACCTTGCCAATTAGTATAGGCTCGTTTTGAATTCGACGATGCCGACTTCCCCTTCATTTCTTCATAAAAGCTATCCGGTAATGTTAAATTATATTTTGATGTTAAATAAATTAAATCGGAATCAGCAGTTTCTTCTTTGATAATGTATTTATATGGCCGATCACAAACCATACACGAATCTATAAAAATAAATGTTAAAAAGATACCCCTCAGTCAAAAAGCATATACATGTAATAAGAATGTCTAGATCTTTAGTTTAGAAACAGACTGGGCGTCAATAACCTGATGCCAGTCGCCAATGAGGATTGAATTTTTGGGGGGACGATTTTTCTGTGAAAAAATTGACAAAATCATTGAATGAGATTCTGAAAAATTAGTTGTTTCTCGACTCGCTAGAATAATTTTCAATAATTTGATGGATACCGGACGGTTAAAAATGAGCATTTCAAACCTATGGGTGGTCTGCATTTGTTCATTAAGCAAATACTTTTCCAACTCGGGCCATTGATTGAGCCATTGATTTCTTCCTTTATCGAACTCGCCGCCGCGACGAAATTTTTGTGCCCAAGCCGACGTGAACCGCGATAAAGGATGTCGAGTAACGGCGACTAAAAGGCTCCGATCAGATGAAACTATTTTATTTATATCGGTTTGAGAGAAAGACGCAATTTCATTTTTATAACTAGCTTGATATGGCTCAGAGAAAATATGTTCACACGTGAATATGAATTAAAAAAAATTGTGTTGTTGTTGTTTTAGAGCCAATCCTTCGTCGAGTTCTTTTCCTTTCCAAAACATGCTTAGAACTCTCATTTGACCTGAACTAGCTTTCAGTGCAGCACAACCAAATACGGGTGGGTCAGTGGAAATAAAATCGGTAAAATGAACGTATGATTTGGTGTACCAATTTTTCTCGGATAGTGTTTTCTGAATTGATTTCGGTCTCTTTTCGCCATTTATTTTGAAACAGTTTTCTTGTAAGACCTCCATTCGAACCTTGAATCGATTTTCGACATCCGTCAAGAAGTCTGGAGGAGGGTTCGACAATGTTGATCTGTCGAATTTGAAATATTTTTCATCACTTGAAAATTATTGATTAGATTTCTTTCTTTAGCTTGAGCCTCAAAAAGACCAAGCCTTGAGGTCAGTTAATATGAACATAAATAAAAAGCCATACAAGAGAAAGTTTAACGAATTTTGTTAAACAAGATTTGATAAGATTTATTTATCTCGCTAAAAAACTGGCAGAAATAGTTTTTCATCACACCCTCTTACCATTTGGGTGTGTATTTTTTCCACATTTCTTCGGTTACTTCGAAATCGTCATAATTTCTTGTATTTGTTATGATATAATAACAATAGAAAACGCTAAGAGTCAGGAAAACTACTAGAAGAATATGTTCTCTTTCCATATTTTATTTGGAATTTAAATTATGAATTACTTTTACAAGTTTTGTAAGTGAATCGCCCTTAGGACAATTTGTCTTCTTTGGTAAAATATTAGAAGAGAAAAAACCCCATAAAATTCATTTAGAATGCGCCGTATTGTTGGAATAAATTTTCGGAAGTTCCGTTCCGGGAATAGTTCTGTTATTCTGACTGGTCAGAAGCGATATCTATCAAATCTGGATTTGACGTCCAATCAGAGTGATCGAGTAACGAAATTATTGAATGGGATTCAAGAAGGAAACCGAGCTTCACTCTCTCAGTCAATCACCCTTGTCGAATCAAAAAATTACAATAAGGAACATTTTCATTTCTGACATCAAGGCTGATCCTCTTTTTATGGTGCTCATTCAGAACCCAAAAAATATGAGTCATATAATATGACACTTCAGGAAAATGAAATAAGAGACAAATGGCCAAAGCTATTCTTCATAAATTATTACAATCTCATTCAAATGAAAACGAAACTGATCCAAGTTATCGAATTGGCCTCTCTGGGCCACCTGGTGCTGGGAAATCAACATTTATCGAAAATATGGGTCCGGATTCTCTGAATTAATCGACATACACTTTGAGTTTATGAATGGGTTTCTTTTTTGCTAGAAAGTGATAAACCGATTGGAATCCCTATATTTGGGTCAGCGTATAATTTCAAAGGAAGGTCGAATGGCTGTTTTGGCAGTTGATCCAAGTTCAAGTCGAACTGGAGGAAGTCTGTTGGGTGATAAAACAAGAATGCAGATTTTATCAAATATGAAAGAAGCATTTATTAGACCGTCGCCATCTTGTGGTGAACTTGGTGGTGTGGCCAGAAATACCCATGAAGCCGCCGTATTAGCCGAAGCTGCTGGATTTAAAAATATTCTTATAGAAACAGTTGGTGTTGGCCAATCAGAGTTTGCCGTAGCAGATATGGTCGATATATTTGTTCTCATCATACCGCCCGCTGCTGGGGACGAATTACAGGTTTTGACCAATCAGAATCCATCTTATGTGAGCAGTTGTTTCAGGGTATAAAACGAGGCATTGTTGAATTGGCTGATATTGTCGTTGTTAATAAAGCTGATGGTGATCTGTTACCTGCCGCGCGTCGTGTCGCTGCCGAGTATACATCCGCTTTGAAATTCATGCCCCAAAAATATAAATGTTGGCGCCCTCAAGTTGGGATGGTTAGTTCTCTAAATGGTGACGGATTGGATGGTCTATGGGACCTTATTCTAGACTTCAAAACGGAAATGGTTAAATCGGGTGAATTCTTTGCCAGGTTCGTTTTGACATAATAATATCCTGTCTATCGAAAGACCATAATCATTCATTCTAAAGATTATGACTATAAGAGCCCCGAGAGAGACTAAAAACTCGTTTCAGACGTCGAGAGCAAAGAGAAATCCAAATGTGGAACCAAATCGAAAATCAACTTTTAATAAAATTCAAACAAAATCAGAAAATACAAAATCACATAGGAGATGTTCGTTTTTCATTGGCTAATCATCAAATAACTCCAGGAAAATTGTTTTTAAATACGAGAGCTTTCGAAAATGTATTCAATTTTGTATGAGTCATACAGTATGACCGATTAAATGTCCAGTTTTTCGACAACGTTTACCCTTAAAAAACAATTTAAGGTCAAGCAGCTGACGACTTACTCGACATAGTTTATGATAACTAGAAGCCTCAAAAATGACTCATAATGTGAATCAAATCTTACAAAACGTTGAAGTTTAAAACTTTTCGATTCATCGTATGGCTGACCCTGGTGCACAATTCGGATTTAAAATCAATTCTTCTAATAATTCAAATAGTTTCAACTGTTTATGTTTCAGATATGAGTTCGATCGTTAAAGGACAGAAACCACCTCCGCCTCCAAAATCAAACAAATATTCAAGACTGTCCCCAGATTCAAGAGAAAGTTCAGAATTCGTTACAATCGATGTTGACGATAACAATATTTACGATCCTGGTAAGTTTTTTTAATTCGTGCAAAGTTTTTACGAAATATTAATGTCCCAGATGGGTTAGTTCAAACGTCTTTTAAGTTTTTAATAATGGCCGACCGTCATTTCCACCACCACCAAAACCATATGGAACGCCGTCCAACTTGAATAATGTTCAAGATGTGAGAAATCAAGTTAACGATGTGGCTACGATTGCTAGACAAAACGTTGAAAAAGTTCTCAAGCGAAATGATAAACTTCATGATCTTGATTCCAGAGCAGCTGATTTGCACACTGGTGCACAAAACTTTTCAAACCAAGCCACCAAACTAAAACGAAAAGTAAGTTTGTTCTTTCAGGGCGATTCAAAACATTTGAGATTCCCTTACTTATATTTTTAGGTTTGGTGGCGAAATTTCAAAATGTGGATGATTTTAGTAATTGTCATCCTGACTATAATTTTCATTATTCTCGTTTCAATATTGTCTTCTTAACCTCACAATAGCCAATGGTTTGATTTTGTATAAACTCACTGTACTCATTTATATATCATTCCCAGTCATGTGTACTTATTTTAACATTTTCTTCATTTTGGGTTTGTCATTTTCTTTGGCACTTCTTGTAAGTTTTTGTCAGTCAAACCCAAAGCTTGACCCAATAAAGCTTTCCTGCCCAGTATAGTTCGACTTTCTTCAACGCTTTTTTATTCTGATCGTTATACAAGTCCATGGGACTCAAACAACGTTTCAAAATTATGAAACTTTCGCTGACCCACTACCCTCAAGCTTATATCAAAGTAAAACAAAGCATGTACCAAAATCATTTTAAGTCCGTAATTTGAAATTATAATTTAAAAGGAAATAATTCAGTATGTACAGCTCAAAGGTTCTTCGTTCCGTTTATGACGCCACCCGCCCTAATATCGGCATCAACAAAGCCACCAAAGTGAGTTGTGAATAAAAAAACTGAAAATAAAAGTTTTATTAGCTCTTGGTTCAAGGTTTCACTGGTAAACAGGGTACGTTTCATGCTCAAGGATCACTCGCCTACGGAACAAATGTTGTTGGTGGCGTGACCCCAAAGAAGGGAGGTCAAACTCATCTTGACCTTCCCGTTTTTAACACGGTCAGAGAGGCGGCAGATGCGGTTCAACCGGATGCTACTGTTATCTACGTTCCACCACCTGTGAGTATAAATCCTATCAGATATTTTGTGTATAATCTTTTGATATATAGTTCGCTGCAGCTGCTGTTATGGACGCCATCGAAGCTGAAATCCCATTGGCTGTCTGTATTACTGAAGGTATTCCACAAAAGGACATGGTCAAGGTCAGAAAAGCTCTCACTTCCCAAAACAAGACTCGATTAATTGGACCTAATTGTCCTGGTATCATCAAACCTGGTGAATGCAAAATTGGAATTATGCCTGGACATATTCATCTTCCTGGCAAGGTTTAAAATATGATTTCTGAAATGAAATGTTATTTAATCTTATTTTAAGATTGGTGTCGTTTCCCGATCCGGTACTTTGACTTATGAAGCTGTTCATCAAACAACTGCTAATGGATTAGGTCAATCACTTTGTGTTGGTATTGGTGGTGATCCATTTAATGGAACTAACTTCATTGATTGTCTAGAGTACTTTTTGGCTGATGAACAAACTGAAGGTGACACTGAATGTTATTACGAAATAAATAATTACGTTATCTTTGAGGTATTCTTCTGATCGGTGAAATCGGTGGTGAAGCCGAAGAACAAGCTGCTGAATATTTGAAAGAACACAATACTGGTGGTAAACCTGTTGTTGGTTTCATTGCTGGTGTAACTGCACCACCTGGTCGTCGTATGGGTCATGCTGGTGCCATTGTTAGTGGTGGAAAAGGAACTGCCGAGGCCAAGATTGAAGCATTGACAGAAGCTGGTGTTGTTGTCTCTCAATCGCCAGCATCAATGGGAAAATTGATCTTTGAAGCAATGCAATAACTAGGAAAATTATATACTTATTACGTAATATGAAAATATAACGTTATAGGCTTATCACGTAAGCTTAGTCTGTTAGGCCTTACACACTTATTTAAAAACTCCTCCTAGTTTGGAATTTCATTGAAATTTCTTAATTTTTCCTTCCAGAATTTCGCTCTTAAATTCGCTCTGTGCCTTACTTAATTTATTCTCACTAAAACTGACAAACACAAGGCAACACAAATAAATTATTATATAAATAAAATCGTTTAGAATGGCGTCCCAAGCCCAAAAGAATACAATAAGTTTGAAGGGATCATCAAAAATGATTTGTGACTTCCTAGATTATGGGACCGTTAATACACTCTGCTTTATTCTAGAATTGTTATAAGATAAAAATCAACTAGTCAGAGATTATTAATGTTTTACAGTCTCAATTCAATTTTTTTCCAGCGTGAGGTTTATCCAGCAACTGATTTTCAAGCAGTGACCAAACACGGTCTAACCGTATGGATGGCTCAAGATCAAGAACTGAGAAAATATTTAGATACAGTTTTAGAGCAGATGAAAACTTGGATTGAGGTGAAATCACTTTTTATTGCAGGCAATAAATACTTTTGTATAGGATGGGAATTTAAAAGAGGTCGTATTGGTTATTCAAAGTGTTGAATCTGATGAAACATTAGAAAGATGGTCATTCACAATTGAAGGTGATACAGAAATGAAAACAGCACAAAAGGGTGAAGAAGTTGAGGTTGATCTAAAAGAAATTCAAAAAGGAATCAAAGATGTCGTAAGACAAATTGTAGCAACAAGTGAGTTCCGCCCAAATCTAGAAACCCTCTCAGATCAAATTTAATCTCGACGAATTCAGTCACGTTTTTACCTTCAATCGAAGATAATATCAAATTCGATCTTTTGTTTTACACTAAAGATGATGTCGAAGTCGAAAATTGGGACCCAAACACAGCTCATATCATTCAAGGCGACTCAGATTCAGTCAAATTGAGATCTTGGAGTTCCAAAATCCACAAAATAAATACAGCCGTCACATATAAAAAATAACCAATCACTGCCTATCCTTTATACATTCGAATCCTAAGGGTACTATCATTATGACTTTTGTTGGAGATGGTTCCTTGACAAAAGTTATATTAGCATGAGAATTGATTTCATAACTTTCTAGAGATTTTATAGCGTTTACAAGCTATAAATATGTTTTGAAATATTAATTTTCTGGTGATATCCTTACACTGTAAATAATAACGGCACAATAGATAATATTATTAAAAATAATGTTAAGATGTTGATATTTGTTTACGGAACATTAAAACGAAATGAACCGAATTACCATTTGATGGAACGTTATGGTGTTTTCGAGGATGATGGTTTACTTCATGGTGATTATAAACTCGTTGTTGGTTCACAATACTTCATTCCCTTTCTACTGCCTATCGACCAATCAGAAAAGGGTTATTCGCCTGGTCAATCTGAGAATAAAAAGATCAGAGGTGAATTATTTTCTGTGACTGACATTGAAGAAATTGATAAACTAGAAGGTCATCCTCATTGGTACACTCGAGAAACAGTAAAAGTCCAAAAAAATAAAAGCAAAGAAATTGTGGAGGCATTCGCCTACGTATTCCACAAAGCAGATGCTAATTTGAAAAAACTAACTGGACACTTTAATTATACCGCGTACGAAGGACCAACCAAAGGTTATTTTAAAGAATTTAAATTAGTTCGGATTAATCAAAATCATATTAAGGGTATATTGGACCAGAAGCTCGAAAAAATGATGGTCAAAAAATTTGGGATGAAGTTGGAAAATCGCAATAACCAATCACAATGAAGTATTTGAAAATGATTTTCTGTGTTCGCTAATTGAATACAACTGTAGATTACAGTAATTTGAATTCAACTGATTTAAATGCTTTTCTATTTCAGAATGGTTTTATTCTGTTTGACTATTGTTGGGATAATTGTTCCAGAAGTCTTCGGAGGTCAAATCCGAGGTGTCTCACAAACTAGAAGCTCTTTCTATCAGCCGAGCGACAAAAATGAATTTGGATGTTTGGACGGCTCGGGAATGATTCCTTTTGATCATGTAAATGATGATTTTTGTGACTGTCCAGATGGATCTGATGAACCAGGAACATCTGCTTGTCCAAACGGATTTTTCCATTGCCCAAACGCTGGTTTTAAGCCACTCAATCTTTTCAGGTATGAATTATTCTAGTCGTGAACGTTTTTTTGATATTTACTTAGTTCACGTGTAAATGATATGATTTGCGATTGTTGTGATGGTTCAGATGAATGGGGAGGATATGTCACTTGTCCAAACACATGTAAAGAACTCTATAAACAATTTTATGCTGAGCGAATTAAATCTCAAGAAGAAGCAATGGAAGGATTTAAGATCAGAGCAGGAATCAACATAGAGTAACATTTTAATAAATAAATATTTGTATTTATATACCGAATTAAAATAGTTAGTTGATCCATGAATAAGAGAAAGTTTGGCAAATGACGCAAAAGCTGAAAAGGATAAACTAGCTGGTGAAAAAAAAGAACTGGAATCACAACTCGAATCAATTAGAGTTGAAAAGGAAATGATCAAAAAAATGACTTTTAGTCGTTTTTAAGACTTCATGTTTGACCATGTGATAGAATGAACTTGAAGAATTAAAAATAAAAGCAGAAGAGGAAGAAGAAGCTGAACGGGATCGAGTCGAGAAATTAAAACTCGAAAAGGTTATCGAAAAAGCAAAAGACTATTCAGAGGAAGAATTAATAAAAATTAGTTTCGATTTTTTGGATACAAATAATAATGAAGAAATAGCTGTTTATGAATTGACTGCGAAGAAATATTTAAATCCTAAAGGGAAGGTTAAATTATAACCATTTTAAAAACACAGTGACATAATTTTAACCTTGAAAAAGATTCAAAAAGTTTCGCCCATGCTGATGCTCGTGAGCTAATGCAAGAAAAGGAACCTATGTCACGTGCTGATTTTGAGACGATTCTTTGGCCAGAGATAAAAGAAAAAATCATTCCTCATTTGGGAAATGAATTCAAGGCATATGACAGAAACAATCAACCGGAAGGAACAGTTTTGAAAATATGCGGCATATTTCACCCGTCATTCTTGGTCAAGCGCCTCTTCCCACCTAGATTAAAAACGTTAAAAAGAACAAGAAGCAACTGATGATGAAAACTCTGAGAAAGACACTTTTGAACAAGAATCTGAAGATACACCCGAAGAAGAACCTGAAGATGCTGAAATTCTTGATAGCGAAATGGAAGAATTGAAAGACGATCTTGGAGGTAACTTTTAAATTAGCCTTTAATCTAAGTTGGAATCATTTTTTCGGGGTTGTAGATTTTGAAGATGAAGATGATGGTCTTCATGACGATTATGACGATGACAGATGGGAAGACGAAGATGACTGGGATGCAATGGATGATGATTATGACGATTACGGAGATTATAATCATAAGAAAAACTATGGTTTCTTAGGCGTGAAAATATAAAATGCCATCTAGAATAATAACCTTTCGAGGCTTATGTTTTACTATTTGTTCTAGTGAGCACTTGATATTTTGGTGTAAAATGGTGTAAATTTGATGGATCGCTTGATTTCATTTTCAGATGACGATCATGCTGAAGATTTAACATCACCAGAGTCTGAAGCTATTTTCTCCGCTGCTAGAACTGCACGTGACAATTTCAACGAAGTAAATGACAAATTTAAAGATACGGAGAGTAGAATTGATTTCATTAACGAACAATTGAATTTTGAATTTGGAGAAAATGACATTTTTATAACCATGTACAAGGTATGTTACATTTATACTGACATGACTCATGTCACATGAGTGTATTAATGGATCATTGTAGGTCTGCTTTGAAATGAAAACCAGTGAATATGTTTACAAAATCTGTCCTTATGAAAAAGCAACGCAAAAACCTCTTCATGGTGGTAGTGAGACAAATCTTGGCAAATGGGATAGTTGGAATGATGATTTTACTGAAATGAAATTCACTCGTGGGACGAGATGTTGGAATGGACCAGACAGAAGTACAACAGTCAAGGTCAAATGTGGCAAAGAAAATAAGCTTTTATCTGTAGATGAACCAAACAAATGTGAATATGAATATAAGTTCGAAACACCGACTGTTTGTACGAAACCGGAACCTATTAGAGGCCACGATGAACTTTGACACAATTAATGTCTAAATACTGCTCTATCTTTAAAAACTAGGACTAAATGCAATAAAAATTTGATGCAATATGCTTCCGTGTTTTTTAAAGGATCTTATGTGCTTCACATACGATTGTGCGGTGTGGTCTTTCGAAGATTTTTCAAGTTTAACCCTTATTGGCAACATTTTGGGAGTATCACCGAGCGTGTTTCGCGGAAACAAAATCCAAGACAAGGTTTTTCATCTTTGGTGACGTCATGCTGCGTCACCGTGGAGTATGAGACGATGACGTCATATGTAATTGATAGAGTA
>SCLD01016529.1:0-18558 GCA_004367895.1 Oikopleura longicauda
TTACTGTCAAGCAGCTGCCATTGTGAAAACTGTAATTACAAACAAATTCTTCGTTTTCGCTCGATTGAACACTGTTTATAACTTTTGTCTGATACTCGATATATACATTTTTTTCTAATATAACTTATATATTATATAAGATGCCTTTATAAAGGCTTTATTACAGAAAAAGGACTATGTGAATATTGTCTTTGCTCTATGAATTTAGCGGTTAATCGGTACCGCTCGGTAGAATTATGAAATAGAGGGCACAATAAATTATTCACAATCCGTGACGTTTACGATTGGGACTCGACCGAGATATTTCGGAGAATTAGGAAAGTTCTCGAAAAAAAATTTTGATGTGTTAGTATTATAAAAATTGTTTTTCGAGAACTTTCCTTATTCTCCGAAATATCTCGGCCGAGTCCCATTCCTGACGCTCATCTTAAGCCTCAAATTCGAGTGCCAAGGTTACTAAAGCCACCAAAAATATCATCTGCGAATACCAATTGTGAAAGTGAATCAACAAATCGCTAAATTAGGTATAAAACGGACCCTAGTAATTTTTGAAGTGACCTTATACGAAGTTTCACTCGACAAAGCTCTGAAACAATGAAATAGAGTATTGGTGAAAAACTGCCAAATTGCCGCCGTTTACTGAAACGATTCATAAGAAACGTCAGAAGGGGTTTCGATGACCTCGATGTTATTTTTGTAACCTATCCACATTGACCATTCTTTTCCGCGGAAAACAGTGTCCCCCTGTTTGGTCTGAATTACGTTGTAACTTCAGCTATACAAGCAAGCCATAATCTTCTGTTGAAATCGTTATAATGAATTAATTAACATTCCCTCAAAGAAGTTGTATTCTTCTGTTCGTGAAAATACACGTGAAAGCCATCCCAGGCGCTCGTGGAAAGGAAGAGCAGTAAATAACTTCTCCAGCTGATACTCTATTCAAAAGTCAAGTCCAATTTGAGGCTTGTCTTGGGTGTCTCGGACACAAGATTTATTTTATTTGTGACGACATGTATATAAACGAGCATGAAGGACAGTGAAATAGACGTTGCCATAACAAGAATAGCTCCCTCTTGTGGCTAAAGTTAAGGAAGCATAATCTTGCATTAGGACACATGAATACTGGAACAAAAGAAGTTACTGGAATCTGAGAAGAGGTCATGCAGAGGTCATTTGAGAATTCAAACGGCTTCAACCTTGAAATGATCGTCATACATACTTGCTGAGCTCGTATCTGCATTTTCAATAAGATTTCGAAGAAAATTAATCTCCCGTCGAGAATTATCTAGAAGAACACGCGGATCTTCACTCAACGGACGAAAACAGTTTGGAGCCATAACCATTGCGAGATTGGCTTATCAGTTTCAATTATATCGTTTTATAAAGTCATCATTTATTCTAGTTAACATTTGATACCAAAATTTTTATTAAATGAAACATTCCTGAGTCCATTCGGGTTAAATGGGTAACAGTCGGCTTTGAGAATACTTGAAGGAATCGAAGGATATGCATTAGTGACTTTTGATTTATTTCTGGTAGTTGTTTTATACATTCAACACTTTCTTCTGGGCTATCTGAAGCTTCCAAAAACTAAAACAATTATTAATTTTGAGTAGGCTCCGGTGAACTTACCTGGGCTGAAAGCTCGACCGGAAATAATGGTAGAGACATTTCTCTGAGCCATAATTTGAGTAAACTGCAGGCTACATGGGGATCATTTACGGATTGGTCTATGTCGAATTCTTCAACTTTGACTTTCAAAAAAGTCACCTTGTCGATTTCACCTGGTAGACGAAATATTCCTTCAGTTGACAATCCATTTAGACGAATTATCTCCCTGGAAAGTTCAATCTGAAATCAAAATATAAAAAAAGTTATTTCATATATAAGAACTTTAGACTTTAGTCTTTAGTAAACCTGAATCCAAGGTATTTCAAGTTCGGGACGTTTTTCGTGCTGAATTGCCATGAGTTCATCGAGCGTAACACCAAACATGCTATTCGTATAAATATGCTTTGTCGCCAAAGCAACTTCTTTTTCATCGGGCTCACTCAATCCACGTCGATTACCGTTTTCGATGATTTTCTTCAATCGTTTTTTTAACGCTAATATGATGCAGTTAAAACTGGATGATTTCAAATAGTCAGATATGATTCATATCATATGAATCACATAATATTTACCGGTATAAAGCATTGAATCCAAATCAGATTGATTCTGTTCGATCCAATCTCTTATAAGTTGTTGAAATTGTACTCCAGGGACAAAAAAGAAAAGACAAACAGCAAGCAGCTCAAATCCAGCGACAAAATCTTTCCTACTTGGATTATTTCTCGTCTGAAAAATACATTTAATAGGTTAATTAAAATTGCTGTTCATTAAATACCTGTTTAATGATAATAGCATAGATTTCATTCGCGAAATCAACATCGGTCCAGCCTCTTTTTATTATATTCTTTGCAAGAGAACAGCGATTTTCACTCTCTCTATCATAATCGGTCATATAACTTGATATAAGTTTGAAACAATCTTTAAAAGTGTTAATCCGGAATAGTAAGCGATTCTAGCATTTTCGACCAAGAGGGCAACACTAAAAAGCTATTTCTATACGATCCAAGTTTTCGGAGGTAAACCGGAAATATGAAAACACTTTCCTGAACATTCTTTGATAACAATTTTTGATTGTGTATTCGTTATTGGTTTTTTAATTGCTTTTCTTTGATACGATAGTAAGTCAGATACTAAAAACATTTAAAGGATGGAACAAAAATAGTCAGTTGTTATGCAATAAGACGCGCAACCAAGGATCCACGCACCAGTACCAGATATTCTTTAAGTGCTAGGAACGCACCGGACCAGTGGATCCCTGCGCGCAACTATCATTTACTGCATTCCTATTTCCTTAAAAATCATATTTTAGGGATGTAAAAAAGTATTTACCGGATGTTGGACGCTTCATGAAGCCCCTATTAAGCTGCAGGGCTTGATTATTTTGAATTTTGTTGACAAATGAGTCATATTTTACTTCAACTTCTTTAAATTTTTCCTCCCTATTCGTTGACATTACAGAAAATGTTCTTCGCATTTTGCTGCCCTCTGTTGGGTTATTTAGTTGCTGGGGTGTCTGACTACCACCAGATGGAGACATTGCCTGAAATAAATGATAAATAGTCGATAAACTAGAAAATAAGCGACTTTATCACTGTATCCATGGTCTACATACACATCAAATAAAGTGGGGTTGGACCTGACTCTGTCCAAAACATCCGACAAAAATAGTTAGAATAGAGCGCTCGCGCCAACGCTCGCTGGGACAGAGCCACCACAAACCCCACTTTAAACCAGACGTGCGTCATCATTAGATTTTTTAGCCAGGCAAAAATGTTGACACGTTACCAATAATATAATAGCTCAAACCTTGCGTGACCTCCGAAATGATAGTGACCTTGTTCTTAGTTTTTTCTCTGCCGTATTAAATATTAGCGGCATATTTATAATATTTACGACTCTCTTTTGAAGCTTTTTTAGTCTTGTGAAAGTTGAGTCTCCAAATCAGAATGAAATAATCACTTGCCCTCAAAGTTATTCAGATAAGGGTAAGGGAACTATCTAGCATGATTTGACTAGTGGGAGTTTAACCTACGGGTGAAATAGATTCATCCATCATAGATTCAGATACGTACCTGACCACCCATCTACAAACATATGGTTTAAACGTGTCCTTAGGGCGAGCAGACCCGATTCCTGAAATATGGGCTTTAGACCCAGCTAAAAATACTAACTTAAGCATTAGAAATGTTAGTGAAAAGATGTGTCTCGTAGTTCATTCCGTGCCACTTGGACATTTTTCGGAGAATTCTGGGAAACAAATCAAGTAGTTATGTTATACATATGGTACAGTGCGTGACTCGAATACATGTCGTGGGTTATGCTGCATAACTTATGCTAGGGATTGGATAGCCG
Organism: Oikopleura longicauda; assembly: GCA_004367895.1. Taxonomy (NCBI): domain Eukaryota; kingdom Metazoa; phylum Chordata; class Appendicularia; order Copelata; family Oikopleuridae; genus Oikopleura; species Oikopleura longicauda. Next base: position 3,964 of record SCLD01016529.1, read on the forward strand.
TAATCCTTCATTTACCTCTCTGGCTGTTACCAAAGCTAACAAATTTGAAACCTACGAATAATGCTAATTCTACTTTTTGAATCGCTGTTTACTTACCGATGCAGAAAGCTGACGCTTTATTGAATTCGGCGTAACAGGTTCTGATTGACGTTTTTTCGGACTTTCAGCCCCAACCCCTGGCGATCGTTTTGATGACGTCAACGTCTGTTCCTTTTCTGGCGACGGGTCTTTTGATGGACTATTGTCAACAAACGTATGGTTATGGACACCATTTTCTAATTCGTCAACATCCATTCGGGTGACGTTTTGAACCGAACTTGGTCTTATAAGTGGATCGGGGTTTGAATTATTTGAGGTTTCCCCGGGCGCACATGACAGAGACCTTTGGTGGTCATCTTTTTTCTAGAATAATGAATCAGATGATTTTGTAAAGAACAAAAGAAAGAAATTTGGCAGATTGTGAGTTTTGTTTTACCTTTTTGTTCAGGTGACTGCTAGATTGTGAATTTTTATTATTTGAAGCGAATGAAGATTTGTTTTTGTTTGGTTGAATCGAACCGAACCGGGTCACATTGTGGTTGAAAACGGGTTCTTCCAACAAGTCTTCATGCGACGATGAAGAATTACCCGCTAAATATGTGTTATTTAACTGAAAATACGATATTTGAATGAACCTGAAGATATATCGGGTTTGTTTTTTAATGAGCGCTGTTTGAGTTGAAATTTTGCAAGAGGAATAATATCAGAATTTAGAGGTCGATGCCAGACTGTAATCGTCGAAAATGCATTGTAATAATAAAATCGACTAGTGTTATTATCAAATAATTCCCACCATTGATTTGATGAAGCCTGCTTGACTGTCTCTCCCACGGGAGCGTCCCTAGATATACATGTTATTTTGGCGTGAGGTTTGGTTTAGGGCTTACCATTGACACTCTCCAGAGGATAGATTGGCGAACATCCGCTCGCCGCGCTCGTAGATTTCGACCCACATAGCGCGGCGCGGTAGCTCAGTTAAAAACCGAAATTCTGAAAAGAATAAAATTAAATATTTTTGAATAACTACGAATTTTGATGAACTTATGGTTGGCGTTTATGAAAACGAGGAGCGAAAGCGATTCATATGAATAAAAATGTATGCAACTGTTTTTTTTGAAGATTGTTCTTGACGAGGTTAATTGAACTAGTTTTATTCTAGAAAATCTTTGCATTGCTCTACATTTGGGGCTCTATTAGAGTACTGGAACTGAGGACGATAATCTTTGTCTCGCTTGTTGTCAAGAATTTTTTGGTACATAGTCTATGTAACATAGACTATTATCATTTTTCTCTTACTACAAATAATGTTGTACCAATTTGGAAACCTCACTTATTAATTTACAAAATGGTATTATCAAAAGATTAAAAGTCGATAATATTGACCCTGAAGAATCAAGTTTATAAAATGTAGTCTATACAGTATAGACTATAGTAGTTTGAAATATAATAAATCTTTTGTTGTAGAGCATATTCCTAAGTCTAAACTTTAGGCGAGTCGCCTCCCGGATCCGGCTAATAAATAAATCACATTGCCCAATAAATTAATGCCAGCAACAATTTGCCAAATATTTGACCAACTGACATCATGATGAAGAGCATATCCGACTGCTTGGACACCGACAAATCCTGATAAAATTGTTGTGCGTTTACGAAATTCATCCTAAATCTTACCTGGTATAGCACCAGCAGTATTCATTATTCCAAAAACAAATCCAGATGATTGAGGGTAAAGATCTGATGGATTAATCAGAATCGATCCAGCATTGAAAGAATGAAAGAAACAGACCATGGTGGCGTGAAATAAAGACAGTTCAAATGTTTCACAATGAGATAAGAAAAATAAACTTATTGCACTTTTGTTCGATTCACAATTTGTCAAATCTTACCAGTATTTTTTCAAAATGGGGTTAAATGGTGAAAAATTTGAGTCCCAAACTTTTTAAGTTCAGAAGGCTATGAACCGTTCCTTGCACCAAGAGCCACACTTGCTACCAATTTGCGTCCAAATGTCATATTATATTTACTTCCTAGTTTATCACAGATGTACCCGCTGCCTATCGAACCAAATAGAGTGAGTGACCATGGCACGGAGGAATAAATTGAAGCTGATGTGTCAGGGTACTTGGTATGAAAATAAGCGGGCAGCCAGTTAAATAAGATGAAAAAGCAATTATTCGCAGCCATATGAGCTACTAACATGGCAACTATTGGTTTTTTACAAAGAGCTGGTCGAGCTGTAACCTCTTGATCTGTATTAAGTTCAAAACTTACCTTCTTAAACTATAGTTATAAAAGATTTTGGACTGATTCCTTTTGACGAAGCGGGAAAACTATATTTATAACTTGAGTTATATTCTCTATTCATTTTATATAATATTATAATCCAAAGAAATGATAAGAGGCCAATAAGTTCAAATAATAAATCCCATTTGTAAGTTCGACCAATCCATGAACCGGCAGAACCAACCAATAAAAGACCAATTTGACCACCAGAGGCTATAAATGCATATGGAAGTGACCGTTCACCATCTCGAACTTTTTCACCAATCAATGATGTAAATGCTGAATAAAAATTATGCGCTGTCAATCTTTTAACGATTTACTTACATGGATAATGAAGACCTTGCGAAACGCCAAGAAATATTCGTTTTATCATCATACATTTCAACGGACTCGTGCTTTAATTTTTAATCAAGTTCATGGTTTACGAAAAAGAATGTCACCTTAAGGCTTTAGGTGTATGAAAAGATTCAGTCACATACAGTATGAATCAATGTCTGTATGATACACGTTTACAGCAGGAATCCGATATCTCTATACATATGTATAGGTACTGTCGGGTACTTAATGGTTCATTTACCTGTGTCGAACGAGCGTTGGCGTTAAATAAGTTAGAATCGACCAAATAACACCACAATAGGTCATTACAATTGCACCACCAAATTTATCTGCCAAGAATCCACCAATAATCTGACTCATCATGTATCCATAACTAAAGCTCCCCATAACTTTTCCAAGTTCATTATTGTCCCAACCAAATTCATCACGAACCAAAACTTTTTTAGCTTCTCAATCTCATTTTTTGTCCTTCTTTAGCCAAATCCGGAGTGGGGATCTCGGTTTAAATCGATTTTCTGTCGAAAAATCAAATTTATATCTGTTTGTTTTATTTCGAATTTGAATCTTTTGACTGGTTCACGAAAGGACAGTTTTGAGAGGCCTGTTCCTGATACTACGGGCAAGGCGGACCGTGCAGAATAGACTAGGACAGTTCCAATAAATATAAAAAAACTCCATTTCTTTAGCTCTTCACGAGTCCAATATAAATTCATTTAATCACCATCTATGATTCATACTCTTTCGGTATGACTTTCGGAATTTTCAAAGTTCTCTCTTTGAAATTTGGTTTCTCTTTTCGTTATATTTTTGATGAATTCATCCTCGACTAAATATTCCCAATCCACCGACCAATCAGATGACGGGAAAAGGTCCACCACCTACGCCATAGTTTGACATCACTTTTTACTTTTAAATCGATACAAGGAGAAAAACTGTCATTTTATGATCGTGGGAAAATAGAATCATAATTTATAATTCATAAGTTTACCATGAGTCAGTGGTTCGTTGATAAATAGTTACAGTACAGAAACGGTCATTTGAGGCCATCAGAGACTTGTGAAAACGCTTTCGCCAGTTAAATCTTAATTGACTTTCGAGGTTTTGCTCACTTTAAAAATTTGCTTTTTATTCAACCTATACAGTTTAGTATATTCTCTCGTTGCTCTTTGCTGGTCTAAACAGAATGTTTATCCCCTTTTCGTTGGAGTTGGTATTATCTCGGACATATTCTCGGATAAAAGTTTAAGTTTTTTACAACTCAATAAATTATCCTGGTTTGTTAATCCATCACTCATAACGACCACCAATCATCGATTTCCGGTGTATTAGGGAGAGGACCGGTTTATTCAAGGGGGGTACTTCATCAATATAATGGAAAAATTATATAATTTATTTGTATTAACTCAACATAGAAAGAAATATAGAATCATCAGAACTTAAAACTCATCGGTTTCAAACTTTAGGTTGCGACGTGTTTTAGAACGACGAAAACCCAAACATTCGTGTGGATTACATGAGAGCTCATATGATACCATATGCAGCATGCACCATATCGGTGATATCATACGGATTATGCGTTTTGAATCAGAACTTATGATCGAATTTTTCAGACGGTACGAAATAAAAATGAAAGGTAAAACCAAGCGAAGACGGATCAGTACGCAAACCAATGTCCCAGTATCCTCAAAAACTCGAAAACGATTCAAACAGGCAAGGCAACCCGTAAGTGTTGGCGACCCATTAATAACGGATGCGGCTGTGATTGATGAATTGATAAGGGTAAGTTTAATTGGTAAAATAAAAATAAACTTCTCCATTTTAAGGCTGGTTCGGCTAACGATCTTAGCGTTATGCCCGTTGATATCACGTCAATCCATTTGCTAGAACTTCATTTATCGGAGCTATATTTGGTCGAATTGGAACCAAGAGATTTACTTCGAATGCAAAATTATTCTCACGACTCGCCGAAAAAATTACCTAAAAATACTGAATTTCACATGGAGATTGCCAATTTTACTGAGTGATTTCCCTTTTTGATATACTTACAGCCTAGTTATGTTGAAGTGTTCTGCATACTCATAATGGAAGCGTAACTATATCAATGCATTGATTAATTCAATATTGTTGTCGAAGCATAGTCAAGCCTTGCTATCTTGGTGACCATCTCATATCTGACACAATAAATTTAATCATTGAAAAAATGGGCTTTATAATTTTGCAGTTTATTTCAAGTTGTGCTTAAAGGTTGACCTTGTTTAGGTGTCAATGAGTCAGTTGGTCAAAAAATGCATGTATTCATTCTATAGGCCGTGTTATACTGAATAGCTAAAGAGAATGCCACTGGATCTATGTAGAATCCCACAGGGCACTGCGTTGAAGAAATCATCAAAATTTTCGAAGTTTGAGCCACAAAATCAGTCACCGACAATCGAGAAGAAGAAATTGAAAAAGCTCAATAAAAATGAACAAAAGCCTGTAAAGGTCTCTCCAAAATCGTCTCCAAAACTTGGACGAACAGACTTCCCGAAACAGAGTGATGTTCATTTGAAAGTGCTCTACACTGATTCGAACCATCATCGGATGGGCAGTGGGATTATTTCGGGGGGTGAGCGCGTTCGAATGTTGAAAGAGAATCTTGAATTTCAATTGGACGAAAAGTAAGTGAAGAGTCAAGTCATAAAATTTAAATAATTATTAAATATTAATGTTGTGATCAGGTTTGATCAATTAAAATTTGAAATCGAAAATGAAAGTGGAAATATTGCCAAGTTTGATATCTACATGTACGGTGAGCTCTGGCACGATTCTGATAAAGATGGTATCCCTGGTCCAAGTGCGATGGAATCTCTTTATGACATCATTAAGAACATCCTGCTTTGAACATGCAATTAGACTGCACCCATTTTAGACTAACAAATAAATAAATATGCAATCTAAACACAAAACCGATTTTATATTTTTATTAAATTTTCGACTCAGAAAAGTCTGATTGCGTTTATCATCAGTCCATATTTCATATAAATGGAGGTCAGGATTGGTTCAAGGGCAGTTATAATTCTGGGCTGGCCCTTCAAAGTCTTGACGTTTTTCAGCGTAACTGTTATTGAAATCTGACAGGTAAAGATTTGCTGTTTAATCTTTCTTTTCGCGAACATCTTCGATTTTTTGAAGGTCACCTATCGCTATTTTGACCAATAATTTCAGTATAAAATAGAACCAGTAAATATGCATAAGCTGGATTGATACAAGTAAGAAGCTATAGAACAGATAACAAGGAACTCCGCCCGGAATCAAGTGCTGACTGAAAGAAAATGATAACCTTGGTGAAGGATTAGTTTTTGACTCACCTGTGATAAATGACGGAATAGAGCGCTTTTCGTGGATAGAAATGAAAACGAAATACGATCCATGAAAGAACAAAACAAACGAAACCAAGAGTTTTGACGACCTCACAAATTATTTTCGTTGAGTTTGATGCTCCGGGTCTGTTTTGAATGTAGACAAATATTTTCGAAGCATCCAAAAATATATCACAAATGTCATGGCAGAATAAAACCAGACAACCGATTTGCCAGAATCTCATCCCAAGCGAAAATGTTATAAGAAATATCGTTGCTATGTGATGACAAATCATCACATTAGTGTCTTTTCTTCGTACTTCTGAAAACAGGTTGAAAACAGTCTTACTTGATTATGAATCATTTTGTTTTATTTATAAGTTATAACATCTAACCTATCATTGTACATTGAAATAAAGCCTCGAAATACCATCCAAGAACAGCAACATAAAGCCATCTCACATTTGCTGGTGCTGGTTGAAGTTTGGCTTCATTCCAATTCCGAAAACAGGCGGCAGGATCCAAAAAATAATCATATTTGAACACAATGAAACACTCCCATATAAAGAATGTGCTGAAAGAATGGTTTGCAGATATTTTGAAAAAAATACTTGTTTACCTGTAAGCCAATACACTGACGATTGAAGAGGGTAATTTTTCTAGATCGGAAGGAGCGAAATTCAAAGTTTTTGTCATCCGATGGACCAACCATTCAATAAGTTTTCGGACTAGTCCGATACCAATTCCAAATAAAAATGGATTTACACAATCTGATAAACGAAAATGCCAATTTGAAACAACACTCGAATACATTGTATCAAAATGGAAACTGTACACGCCTCAAAATTCTATTTCTAGATGGTTAGTGTTCCTGGTCATCTGGCAGTTGGAAATGGTATAATAATGACGTCATATTGAAGCGGTCCTTTCTGGTTCTAATTTGTTCCAAAAATTAACGATTTCGGTTGATGATTGAACAAAAAAATCATAATATGTAGGATCTGTATACTCCACAGCATTTTCCGTATCCATTTCTTATCTAAAATATATTCATAACTCAAACTTGACCTTTTCAAAATAATGGCCTATTCTCTTACTCCAATCCTCAAAAATCGTGCCCTTTCGCGAAAAACATTCATAGCCACACCCACACAAATTGTGAATTCATATTTGAAGAATATTTTATTTGATCAGTGATGGGACAGTTGAATCCGCCCTAGTCCATATCCGGGGATAAACCGGATATAACCGGGATTTAGTCGGTCTGCCAATAAATAAATTAGAATAAAGTCTAATGGTCATAATCGCGACCAAATCGTCTCAATAAGATTTTCCTTCTTCCATTGCCTTCTCCCGAGATGTTCTAATCTTTACTTTCTCTGTCGATTGAGATTTATAATCATTAGCAGCACTTTCAATGCTATCCAAACTCAATGTTGGATCTTCTGCAGAGACCGCACTCGCCTTAAAATTTAATGAACTCAAATAAATCAGTTATAACAATATCTTACCGAAATATTTGAACACATTTTTTCCATTTCACGACCACTCATTCCTTCGGTAATTTCTGCTAGGTGAGCGTACATTTGCTGTCTTTTTTCGGGATCGTTCAGAACAGCGATAATATCTTCGCCAAGAATAACACGTGATGTTTTGTCGTTTGCTGGTTTTATCACATGACTGAGCATATATTGACTGATAATGGCTTCTCGCTCATCAAACTGTGGCAGAGGTACTTCGACAAGTTCATTCATTCTGTCTAAAACGGCTGAATCCAGCTGACGAATTTGATTGGTTGCTAAAACAATTTGTATCCTAAAACAAAGTTAAGAGCAAGGCAGTTAGACTAAAAACTTACTTTTCGCTAGGTTCACCCGTTCTTGCGAGGAATGTGTTGATTGCTGATCGAAGTTCGCTTGTCATTTTTTCTTCTCTTGGACGAAGAAAAGCATCAGCTTCATCAATAAACAGTACGACTCCAGAATTTGATCGTTCTGCCCAATCGAACACTATAAAGCTTGTTTTAAACAGCGAATCATAAATAGTTACTTACTTTTGTTTAATTCAATAACACCCTCGTTACCCATTGGTCCAACATCACCACCAGACATGATAGCATATTTCATACTGGACTGTTTGGCAAGATGTTTGGCATAAAGTGTTTTACCAGTACCTGGAGGACCGTGTAACAAAACATTGCGATATGCAGTTGAATACTTTCGAGCATTTCTAAAATATAATTTCCAAAAGAGGTACAAAAATGTATTTTACCTGGTGACAAGTGTAATATCTTCAACTTTGGCTTGAACCTTTGGATTGAAAATGTATTGAGGTTGCTTTCGTTCGTTTCCGCGAATTCTTTTCCACATTTGACGTGGGGCAGTTTGAAAAGTCATTTTACTTGTTTCTTGAACTAGAAACAGAACTAAAGTTCCTGAATAAGTAAGATATTGTTACCTAATTTGGGTTTTGAAAGCATTGATTCAGCATATCGGAATCCGAATTTCATAACTTGCCATGTTGTGATACCGACAACAGTGAGACCACCAGCAAAGAAAAGACCATTGGATAGCATTCCATCTTTATTTTGAAGAACTGTTGTAACGAATTTGTACAATTCTTCTGTTCGAACTCTGGCAACTTCTTTTTCGACTTTTGATCGTTCTTTAGCTTCCATCTTAGCTTGTTCCATTCTATATTCATGATTTTCACGTTCGACTTGTGCTTGGGCTCTAGCATGAATCATGGCTTTTGTTTCTTCATTTTTCATTGATTCCTGTTGTTCAAACATAATGGTTTCTGAAAATTAGGAAAAATAAGCGACGAATATCGAGAGTATATCGGGATAATTTCAATCGCCCCGGACGCTCTTTAAATGATTTTGGTCTAAAATTTTAAAATGAACATTATCTTCGGTCTTTAGGTTTTTGATTCGACTAAAATTACTATTTACCTCTTCTAAGTTCTTCTTCGCGGGCTGATTTTGCTAAATCTTTTTGAATCTCTCTATCTTTTCTTTCTGATCTAAGCTGATCTTCATATTGAGCTTTCTTCATCGCCAAATCATGTTCATGTCGTTTCATTTCTTTCTGATGTTGAAAACTTTCACTAAGAGCATTCTTTTTTAGACGTTCGATTTCAAGTTCACGATCTTTTTGCATCGTTTTGTATTCTTCTTGACGGGACTGTTCTTGTTTACTAAATGCTTCCATGGCCTCTTTCCAAGCACCTTTTCACATTTCAAAAAAAAATTCTCATGAAAAATGATAAAGTTTAATAGTTTCAAAGGATTCATCGAGATTTTTTTAAAAGGTTCCTTCGCGTTTCATATCAGTAACGACTTTATTAAATGTTGCCATTGAATTTGCAAGAGCATCAAACTGTCCCATAGTTTGGGCGACATTAGCCCCTTGTGCAGCCTTTTCTATATCTTTGGTCGATGCTGGTTTCTCTACTTCGGATGGCAACTGACTTTTATCCAATTCGACTTTGTCCAATGGATTATTGCCACCACCGCCCATTCCAAACCAACCCATGATTCAGGTTAAGGTTTATCTAAATCAAACAGTTAGATGCCAAACCCAAAAAGTGTTTTAATCTCTGTAAATGGGAGGGTACTAAAAAAAATAACAAATATTTTCTCAATGGAATTCATCATTTGCGTAGGTTAATAGTAAGATCCTATTGGCTGCTATAAAAGGAGTGATTCATTATTAGTGAAGAGAGAGTAAATGAAGACTTCAAGTGCGCTGAAGAAATTTTTAAAAGACTTTTCAAAAATAAAACGCGGATCATCTCTCCGGGATAGGGTTCTTTGCAAAGAAGACCAGGCTAATCTTTGTAGACATGGTAAGTTCTCTTTTAAATGTAATACACAATCTTACCTTTTTCAAATTCTGAAAATCCCCAAGCCTCTAATAATTTCGAAGTTTTTATTTTTTCCTTGCGAGTTTGTTTCAAAGTTTTTTTTCGGTAGCCTGATGAAATCTTACATTTGAGGTGACTGAAACAGTAGAATTGACTGGAATCTTCTAGAAGGGTTGTCAGTTACTTGCCACCGTTTTGATAAGAATGTCAGCTGAGTTCAGCGAGTCATATTTAAGTTAAGGATGGGAGTCAGATGGAAAAGATAAATACAAAGATCCTGAAGATTTGTCGTTTTTACAACAGAAAGAAATTGAATGTCGCGAAGAACTGATAGCTAGGGTGTCGAAGAATATTTATCAAGTTTCTCAATTTCTATCATGCGTTTAGAGCTTCAACTTTGCTTTTACACCCTAAATAAAGCATTATGTAGCGATAAAGATCAGTTTGGTGTTCTGATAGCGAGTGAACATAGGTATATCGGGGAAACGCAAGACATTCTTGGGCACAGTAATGAAGCCAGGGATCTCAAAATAGCCCAGACCGATCTGAGCATCAATTTCCGACAAAAATTGAATTCACATATGTAAAGAAAAATCAAAAATTTTTAGGCGACCCTTATATGTTTTCGATCTCGTATAAAAGCACTGACACAGTTTAACATTTTTGTTGAAAAAGAAGACTCAAAGAATAATAATTATTTAGAGCAAGCTGTTAGGTTCGGTTCATTTTAAGAGTATACCTTGAAACACATCTGAAATAAATGTACCCATTTCGATGCCAATTTATGGTTCCCGATAATGAATAAACCGTGACAGTTATTATACAAGAGCGAGACATTATGCAGAAACGCGTCGAGATTATCACCAAGCTCTGAAAGATTCCCTAGAAGCAAGATCAAAAGTTGAACTTGAACAGAAAGGTGGTGCTACAGTTGCTAAGAGAGGTCTATCAGTAGAACAACAAAAAGAAAGAATGTATCAAAGAAAATCAATGCATTTCAAAGTTTTTTGTCAGCAATATGATATTTATAATAAAATGGGAGAACATCAACTTGCAAATACAAGGGTTTGTTCCATTTTATTAGGATATACGAATAAATAAGCTCATCGAAGTGGGCAATAGTCCGAAAATCTCGGTATCTCGAAAAATCCTAAAGCTCATATGGAACCAAATAAGGCTTAATATGGCTCATAAACTTGCAAGCAGTTACAAGTTAACAGACGAATTATTTTATTTTGTTCATCTCATAGGAAATCAAAAAATGAATGATGGAGATTATAATCAAGCAGAAAAATTATTTCAAAATGCATATGCTATGCGGGATAACATTTCAAAAGACAATAAGGTTGGTTTCTATTTTAAAGCTGCTTTCTCATTGGTCGTCTCATCTTCGTCCAATAAACTAACGTCCACTATTTTGAAACCTACAAGAAAAATTATATGTTTGACTTATATTATGATTGGTCAAAATCAAAAGTGGGTAAACTTGATATGGAAGGAGCTTATGAAATGGCCATTGAGGCACATTACACCAAACCTAACGACGAAGATGCAAAATGGATAACGAGAGCACTTTTATTGTACAAAGAAAAGAAAAAAGATTTATCTGGAGATAGAGGACAGCTCTCTCTAGAAAGAAAAATCAGACTCACGGAAGACTTAGCAGATTTGTATTCCGACATGTATCATACATTAGACAATAACCAAAGGATGAAAAAATGCATTGTGGCTGCAGTGGGTCAATACGAGCGAGTTATGGAGCTTATTACAAAATCAGATTCCAAACAATTAAGAAATGAACATGTCGGAAAGATTTATGCTGCTGTAGGATATAACACTGAGGTAGTCTAGTTCATTTGGTCTGTGGTCATTTTTATGGTCATTTAAAATATCATTATTATAGTATTGTATTATAGTCTTGGCTTATCGACGCCCTAAGTTTAAACTATATTTATTATCGAGAAATGGACTTCATCCGGTGAAGTTCACCGGAAACGAACAGCGGAATAATGAATTAATCTTTTCAGCTCCTTGGCGACTATGCAAGAGCTGTTGAAATGTATCAATATGCTATCAATGAAACTGATGGTAAAGAACAATTTTCCCACTTTGAAAGTCTTGTCGATATCTGGTCAACAGTGCACCAGACCGAACCAGAACTGATCTACAAAGAAATGGATAGCTACAAATCAACATTTTCAAGAAATAAACAAATGGAATACAAGTTTACCGAAAAGTTAAAGTCTGTAAAAGTCGAAAATGGTGATGACGTCATCGAAGAAGCTATGAAATTAACCGAACTTGAAGATTTTGCAGAAACTGTTGAACTGAATATTGACGCTATTGCCGATGATGATATTCAGAGACAGATTGAGGAAGTTGTCATCCCATGCAGCACAAAAGAAATTGCTCAATCCAAATTCTCGAAAAACAAAGTCGGAGAGACAATTCTTCAAGAAAAAATTGTCAAACTTAAGGCTGGTGTGACGGCACAGAAGATTGAAGAAATTCGACGAATGATTGAAGTCGATGGTCATCCCGTTAATGTTTCGGATAATGCTGGTTTGACACCGTTACACGAAGCTGCAAACTTGGGTCTGCCAAAAATTGCCGAAATTTTGCTCAAAAATGGAGCCAATATTGACCAGAAAACGAAAAAATTAGATTTCAAAACTATTGGAGAGAATGATGAAGATGGTTCTCATGCTGGGCAAATAACACCCCTTCAAGATGCTTGTGATTCTCTCAATATGGAAGTTTACGAAGTACTTCTTGCTAAACTAGAAACCATTCAAGTTCTAATTAAAAATAATCCTAACTGCCTAGGCCGGTTTTAAACAACCTTAAGTTAAATAAAGCTTGAATTCAAGGGCTCAGATACGAAGCGAATTCTGACTCCACTACCCTTAAACGGTTTAAGTTAAACCCCAACACTTTTGAAACCCTCTCAAAGTTAGGAATATTCAAGGAAAAACTCCCTTACAATGTTTCTCGTCACAAATGGAAACAATTTTCAGAAACCCAGAATATTCGCCCTTTTTGACCGAAAGGGACCAAAGCAAATTCAAAAATGTTCAGAAAGCTCTTTCTATTAAGGAAAGTGTTATTAACTCGACTGGTTTATGTAATATACCGCGATAAATATCCGTTAATATGTGAAAACGTTGGTTTTTAATCCGGAAGAAAAATTTTTGTTAACCGGCTCCGAACCAAGAATTTAAGACTTTTTGTGCGCTTCAAATGTGTACCAACCTGCAGCACAGCATAACACCAAATAAGACTGTTAATCAAGAAAATGATCCGAAATTTCGTGATAAAAGTCACGAAAGTACCGTTACACACATTCCTTCACGGTCAGCAGAAGCATATGAATCACGGACATCAAGACCAGGTACAAATCAAAAACCTAAACCTCAGCAGCGTGAACTTCAAAATTCTCATCGTCCAATTCCGAAAATAGATAAGAATCCAAGCAGTAGGTCAGATAGACTTCTTGCCATGGAACAAAATGAATTTTTGCCTTTATCCAGTTCTAGAACACCAAAATCAGTAAAAAGAGCCAGTCCAAAGAAAATACGTCCTCCTGTGGAAATGTCCGATATACCTGGTCAGCCAACCTTGTTTGACAAACTTCAAGGACGTCAATCAGTGAAACGTCGAGGAAGTTCAAATAAACGAGCAATGATTCAAGAAGATTCTTCCGACGAAGAATTACCAAGCGCTAAAATAATTAAAATTGAATCGGAAAATGAAGACGAAGAAGAAGCGTTCTTGAAAGCTACCTCCTCAAAATCACCTAGCAAGAGACAGCTGTTTTCTAGACTTCCTGATAGTGGCATAGAAAATCTTCCTTTTAATCGACTCCATGATAGTTCTCCATCTAAAACTTCGACAATTTCATCGTCGTCGATGACCTCAGTAGGATCAAATGGTAAAAAACTCTCGAAGTTTCGTTTACAATTTGAACAGGTCAATGGACAGATGACAACAGTGAGAGTGTTTTCAACCACAAATGTTCCATTATCATCATTAATTGAAAAGGCAAGGCAGATTGAAACTGTTGCAAAAGTTATTCGAACAAAGAAAACTGAAAACGTCAACTTGGAGCCGTGTTTTGTCATTTGTGTCCAATGTGGGGACAGTTTGGACGAATTACCATCCTCAGAAAAAAGTAAGTTTTATCTGTATTGATATGTTCTTGTGTAAGAAAATTTTCAGTCGAAGATGTGATCGATTTTGCTGAGAAGGAAAACGAAAAACTGGTCCTCAAGATAACAGAGTGGAGAAAAGTTCGTCTTCGATTTGAAGATAGGTTCAAGCAACATCTTCTTGATGAAACTAAATCAACTGAAGTTGATGAAGAATTTCAATCAATTGTATCGACAGTATCTTTAAGTGGTCAAATTGGCCTAAAAGGAAATATAAATCCAAATTATTTGTCTGCAATTGTCTCCAGTATAAGGTGAGATATGAAATTTTGATTACGTAATGATGACGTCATTTATATTTTAGTCATCATGCGGTGACAGAAATCAATTTTGCTGGAGTGAATGTATCTTCAATATCGGATAAACTGGCAGATGGATTTTCAAAAGCCAAAAACCTTAATAAGGTGATTCTGGAAAGCTGTCATTTGACTAAAGACTTGATCGGACAAATGAAAGTCGAAAATTCGAATGTCAAGGAACTTGACTTGAGTTCAAATCAGCTAGGTGACTGTGGAAAAGAACTT